>PQWD01001249.1:308871-335755 GCA_019425675.1 Leucinodes orbonalis
TTTAACTTCCTTAAATAACTATCACAAGGAAATACCAAAGTGTTAGCAAACTTGCGGAATTATTACAGTATTAAATTATGGTATGATTGATATGTAATTATTATAATAAAACTGGTATAACAACTCCCTATTATTTAGCTTCCAATGTAATCTAAGTTGTTTCCTGTTTCCTTCATACATCGTTGCATAACTGCTTGAACCTTATCTTTAGAGTATCAATACGAGTATTTATGAAACCAAAATGTGAGCAGCGGTTTTTTTTTCGAACTGACTACTGCTGTTGGCCGCAGATGGCCTTTACAGCTTCACCGGGCTAGTGGCGAGCGCAGATGGCTCTCAGCCTTAATATTTACACAACGAGCCTAAAGGCGTCCCCGAACGGGACTCGAACCTTGGCTTAGGGCTTGGTAGCCTAACATATGTTTGGGGAGAAAAGCGGCCCTGCACATGCCGGTTACGCGAATAGTGACTGTGCGTCCTACAGGGACACGCGACGATGGCCCCCGCCGGCGGGGGCGGAATCTCGGTTGTCGGTTTGTGTGTGGGCAGGGGTTTAAGCCCTGTATTGCATACAAGAAGACTAAACAGGGTTACGTTAAAATCAGAAACAAGTAACATAGTCATGCATGAGTAATTACACTGGTTTGTGTACACCAGTAATAATTTATGTATTTTATAATTACTTATTAAAATTCCTTTGTAATCATTTGCCCATGTGATAGTAGGAAACCAGTTACTGCACCAAGGATTCCAAATCTTGATATTGATCCAGTAGATTATACATTTGTGGGCATGATCGTGTATATTTGTATTGACTGTGCGTTTTCTATAAATAGCACATAAATAGTATGTGCATTTACAAAAACTGAGTAAATAACTACCAATATAATTATGTTTATACGTTATTTAATTCTAACAGTTCAAATTGCTTGCTTATGGGCTATATGACTTATTTGTGAATGTCATGGATATGTATGTTTGATTCCTACAAGATATGTTTTTATTAATTTTAACTTAAACTGTATAACAGAAAGAAATAGTTTCCCGAAATGTCGGATATAAAAAAGTTGGTATCCTTGGTAATATTCCCTTTAACCATTAAATGGAATGTTACTAAAGATATATAATATATCGAAAAATATAAAACTAGAGCCAAAGCATCTAGCAATGCAGTATTTTTTGTGTAACGTAGACATGTGGTGCGATAAAAACTAGTCGAAATTGAGAAACTGGATTGAATTGTATCCAAAACTTAAAATAAGGCACATTATTTATTTATGTTATTGAATTAACGGAACCTGTTAGGTCACGTGACGGTAATTGATACGCATGCCAATGATAGATGCGGTGACGATGGGAATTAAGTAACAGTAAATTGACATTATTTACGTCAACACACTGCTGTGTGTCTTCCACCGAAAACTACATTAACCGGTAATTTCACAGTGTGTTTATCCGGAAAACCAGAAGTGCACACGTTATGGAATATTATATTTACGTCAGTTGTGGATACCTAACTAGACTTTTAAAATTAATATACGATGAAATCGCAATAAAATTGACTGTAAGAACATCAAAATCAAATCCGAAGAAACGCATGTGATTAGTCCATAATCCAAATTACCCTTCAAAACGATACAGGCGGTTAGTCAGTACACTGGGTAATTAATTATGTCAAAGTGAATTAAATAACAGGTTTGTCAGTTCTTTGAAATATCAGAATCATGTTAGCTGTATGACAGGATTCACCATGCGGTGACAGCAAAGATACTACAGGTCTCCAAGTGTTCACGTCTCTCACTGTTCGGCAACGGTCGTATACCCGAACGTGGGAAATAGATATATATATATATATATATAATAATTATTATATTATATATTTATATATATATATATATATATATATATATGATATATATATATATATATAGAGAGAGAGAGAGAGAGAGTTATGTGCTATACATAATTTATTAAATTATGTGGTTTGTCTTGAAGATTAAATATGATTTATTAATAACAAATTTGATTCAATAATTACATGTAAATAAATGGCGAGTAAACCACACGATGCGATTATGCTTACAATCTTTGTTGGATACATTGGAGCCCCTGGGACAAAGCCTTTTTGCCTGCGTGTACTATATTTATTTGTTCTCCTATGGATATGGGTTGTACCTTTTTGCTGCTATCTTGCCAGTTTTACCCTGAGTATATGATGTATGCACGTATGAGTGATCTTACGCGTATAATTACAATTCACCTAGGTAACTTTATAAGGATACTGTAATCCAAGCTTAATTTATATAGTTTTCCTTGATAAATAAATAACAAGTGTAATCTGAGGGTCCTATTTTATACAGACAAGAACAACTTTATCTAATGGAATACTGCAAATGGGATTGAACAGTGGAGCAATAGAGTTTTTAATGCATTTATTAATAAATACTTCGTAAACATGTAAATCTTGACAAATAAATATTCAAGAGAGTGTAACTTCCGCGCTATTCATGGCAGTAAGATTCTATAACTAACGATGCCAAGCAAAGGGACAAAAACTAATCTTGAATTACGATAGACGAACACAACAATGCATTTGTAACCATCGTCACGAACTTCACGCTTCATTACCTACTCAATGTCAGAGCGAATCATTAAATCTGGATAAAAAGCGAAACGCGATAAAAGTATATATTGAGTACTTACTCAAAATTTTTTATTTGCCTAACAAAAGGGAACACTCTTAATAACATTACACTAAATGTCTTTAAAAAAGTACCTACCGGACATCCACTTGAAAGTATCAGTTCCCGTCATTATTGATTCCCGTCTATGTCGTAACTCGTAGTGTAATTGGTAGTCGTAGTCAATTAATTCGGGCCCACATACATACACATATTATTGTTTACAGATTTGTCGCCTTGATCGTGTCGCCATTCTCTAAGCGTAACGCAAGGCTATCGTTTCATTTAAATTAATGGGTAAGTGTAGCAGAAAAAGTGGTTATATGCGGTCCGCTAAGAGCTCGGTTATATAGAAATATGCATGACAGGAAGCAGCGACTGTCTGCATCGTGAGTACAATACAATCTATAGTATATCCAATATTAGTAAAATTACCGGCTATAAGAGACATCTGTCGTCTCGGGTGGCGGATCAGGCAGTGTTGACGAAACATCATGTGTGTTTGCCCAAAAGGTAATGTGCTGTGGTGTGAGGGCCACTTGATAATTACAACTTTGTAAAAACCCATAGTAAATATATATTAGACATACCTCTTCCTAACTGCAAATCCAAGGATTTTATAAACAAATAAAAGATAGTAATTACTTTTCTGTTATTGGTTTTTGTAACCAAATAACAAGAACTGTAATCCACATAAAAAATATCTGTATAATTTCAATAAGCTTGCCATTTTGCAAAAATAAACAGATATTGACCGTATATAAATAAATAAATATTAGTAAAGGCTTACTTGTGCCATGTAATATGATATCATTAGCTGTGCTTAAATGCTAGGGGCAATTGAAAATCATTAAGATAATGCAACAAGTACTTGTACAGTTTGAGGGCTCACTTTTTTATGGGGTCTTTCCTTTTTTCACAATATTTAAAATGCAAGCAGCCGTGTAATTTAGAAATGGCCTGGTCAATAATACTTTTTCACTTGTTCACTGTGATTGGAGTGGTAGAACCACAGACATCATAATATAGCATCGGGTAAATCGAAGGTATCCTAAGTTTCTCGAGTTGTTTATATTTGTCAAAGGTCACTGAATGATTCTTTCAACAACAATCAGATTCCTCACGATTTATTTCTGACGATACTGAGCGGGCTCGATAGCGATTAACATGATCGGCTTATCGGACAAGTAAATTTTGTGATCAATCTGTTTTTGTATTGATTTAATTTTTCATTAAATTAATAGATGCTCAATTTCTATCCTCAGCATTCATTTATCATTACTGATGTCTGAGTACGTATAACACATGATTGTGTGATTGCAGCATGCTGAAATCAGTATTATTTTTGTTTAACAGTGAAAAAAATTAGAATGCTGTTGAAAACAGTATAGTTGGCAACCCTAGTTACGGCCAAAGCTCCCCATAACCTACTCTGTGGAAATATGTACCTGTGGCCTGCTGCGCGATATGACAGGTTGGTTGTCAACCCTTTGACTCCCATGGTACCAGATACCATAGAATTTGTATTAGTACATGGTGTCCAACGTGTTAAAAACAATGAACGGTACAAATAATAGTTTGTTCTAATTTCCTAATGGTTGGTTGATATTGTTATGTTACGAAACACCAATCGACAGTTTGGGGTCGACCGCCCACGCATGCATCATCGCAGATCATTATCATGACTTAGCACATTTGCGCACGCACGACACGCATTCGCGTGCTCTATGTCCTTGATGACTTTTATTTTGTTCATATGCCCTAACTCGCTAAGGTTTTTTTATATAAAATACATTAGCAATCAAGTATCTACGTAGTTGTCATGGTGGTAAGTGGTTACTTTCACCAGTAATACGTCAGTTATCCTCAAGTGCTGTCCTTTACTCGTACTTGTAACATAAATAAAGGTTTTTATTGTAAAAGAGATCTATTATATTAGAAACCACACAACAACATAAACAGATAAATGTTCACAAAAATGTTTGTAGGTACTTTAAGGGTATTGATTCCGGAACACTTGGTTCAGTAGCCTATATCTCAATAGATGGGTCGCCAATTGACATCTTTATGACGTGAAATGTTTTTTCCTGCTTTCATGATTAACAGAGGATAGAACGTTTAATTGATTGATGTACAGTTTCCAACACATAGGTTGTAACTGTTGTAAGACAACCGAAGGCGGGGAAATCAAAACATTATCCAGCCTTAAGCAGAGTGAAGCTGTTGTTTTAATACCTAACGTAAGACCGGTTGGACTAATCATCGCTAGAATCTTGTGATAACTGCTCTGATGTCCTCGTACATCCAATCACCTGATAATTAACTATGGTTTTCTAAACATACACTTGCAAGCCCTCGGTCAAGTAGATGCCTAGCATTATTTGCCGAACGGGGAGACTCGCACATTTCCTTTCGTTGATTATATTTAATCGCACTCAGATTTGTTAATCGATTAACTTGCTATTTTTCCACTTATATGGCTAGGTTTTTAATTAATCATTGCTATTATGGTAAACGATAAATCCAATGAGGTCAGTATTTAGCGTTTCCGACTATTTTATTTTGTAATTGACTAATTAGGTACTTATTTAATGATATGTAGATATTTTTAAAGTAAGGGTTGGTAGAGCTAGGCCGTGTAGATTCAGAAGCTTAGCTCTACGTGAGATCTGATATTTTTTTCAAAGGGAAAAAAATGCGGTCGTCTTGGCAACATTTTACATGAAATGATTTTGGTGGGATGTACGTTTATCCGACGCTCATACGGTGAAGGAAACCTGCGTACACCTACGGAGAGATTCAAAAGGATGTGCGTGAAGTCGGCCAATCAGAACGGGGCCGTGTGGATGACTAAGACCTATACTACACTCTTTACTTACGGGTAAACTCGTGCCCCTCGGTGGAGACATATAATGCACTGCTGATGACGATGATAAATAATCCAAGGGAATAAGAGTTAATTACAAAATTATAACCTCCATAATACATACTTATTCAGATCAGTGGTTACAAATATATTAATCATAGCATAGAGTGTCGGTGGCTCAATGGTGGACTGTTGCTTTTCGATCGAGAGTGCGCAGGTTGGAATCCCGGCACGTACCAATGTGTTATCGAATTTCAAATGATTTGTACGTTACCGACGCTATTACGGTGAAGGAAAACATCGTGAGGAAACCTACACACGCCTGCAAAGATTCGCAGGTTGTGCTTGAAGTCGGCCAATCCGCACTTGGCTTGGTACAATCTATATGGGTAGGCTCGTGCCCCTCGGTGGGGACGTTTAATGAGCTGATGACGGTGATAATATTAAGCATCAAAAGTAGCCAAGGCAAATTGCGAGATAATTTTCGTCATTAGAACTAAAACGATTGATTACGGCTGTATACGGGTTTAATCGCTGAACTAAATGTAGGTCGGTTATTACAATCACTAGTGCACTAGTTGCGTAATGAGTTGCAAATTGTGGGATCCCGTAGTTTTGGCATGGATTCTTTTCCGCAGTAAGTGTTATTATTTTATATTTTCGAAATCCTTGCATGTGTGGGGCCGAAACAACAGCACAGAGGCCCGTGACGGATGCCAACACAGAATGCACAATATGATACAACCCATGATGACCCCCGCCAGGTGTAAGGGCTGTTGCAAATATGGAAACTATGATACTGGGCTATGGAATTGGATTTTCGCGGACTGGAAATCTGGGCTATGCAGCTTTTGTGGCGAGTGATATTGGGCGATAATTACTCTTCTCAGAAGTGTCACTCGTCTTATTTTTAACACAAAGTTACTACTGCAGTTCGCATTTATGCTTCAGGTAAATAGGCATATCACAAACTTCAATTGACTGAAATTGCGCAATTAAAATGTTCCATACTTAGACTGTCATGTCCGGGAGACTTGCCCTGATTATTTTTGCAATTACTTTAGCGACGTTTATATTTTTGGGGAGCAAAGTGGTCCGGCACACGGCGGATACGCAAATAGGGACTCAGCGAATCTACAGGGAATCGCGACTAAGGCCCTCGCGCCGGCGGGAGCGTTACCTAGGATGTCGGTTTGTTAAGTGAAATGGTTCTTCAACAGTGAACGCTATGGTTGTAGAAGTAGAAACTGCTTGTTCCAGTTCTGCATGAAAAATGCTCCTTTATGGCTATCGAAACCAGAGCGCCGAAATATTGCATTGTAACCGTTCAAATACGCGATAGGCAGTTCAAACCACGACAAACTCATTGCGACAATCACATTGCAAAATAGCCTCTAAATCTGATGATTATATTTAAATCTTTAGACGGAAACTGTCAGCCGTTGGAATATATTTAGAGGCTTGTTATAAATGATCTTAAAGTTCAATATTGAATGTGAAACAAAATGGCAGCTTCGAGCGGCAGCCGATAGTTTGATATTGGTTTCAGTGCATGTAGGTCGGGAGGTCAGGCACTGAGCGAAGGCAAATCTAATATTTTAATATACAGTGAACGATGTTGAAATTGCAGCTTTCACGATCGAATTATAATAACTTCGCAAAGTGATGATACTAGAGTCTGCGTTACGACAAACTTTGGAAAGATTACAATCAATGTAATTTGCCTGGCTTTATTATTATGATTCTTACATATTGATATATGTCTCCCATTCCTAGGTTATTTTCCTTTACGCGGGCATGTGGCAATTGCGAACAATTCTGCAAGTTTTTAGAATCGTCGCTTTTTGAAGCAGAAGATGTAATGTAAGCGGATGGATTTGTAGGGTTTCGAGACTTATTGTTATTAATTTATTATAGAATGCATTAAAGCACTTTCACTAAAAAAAAATACATAGAAATTTAATCATATACATTCAGTACAAGGTGCGGACTTGTCGCACAAGGCAACCTTAGGATGGAGTAACAAGAAAAATGTATAAAGGGGCATTTTTATGCAATTAAGATATATTAAAAAAAACATTTATATACCTAAATAAACTTTATACTAAAGTGAATTATGATAATAAAATCCCACCAAAAATATTTCATGTCAAATGTTACCAAGACTACCAGATAAAGTTTACGCTGTAAAAAAGATATCAGATCTCACGTAGAGCCAAGTTTATGAATAAACGTAAATAGACAAAGACTTCTTTATAGAACAAATAAAAAGACAGATCAAGTATAGGACATAGTATTCAATTCCCATATCATTTAATAATTTATATTTCCATATTCCCAGTCAACAAAGTAACGACCTTATTGGTTTGAAAATTGAAAATCACTGTTATGATGCGTAACAGATAATTTAGGCTTAAATCATCTTTAATTTAAAGTTTTTGTGGCACTACATATACTATATACTAAAGTGAATTGTGATAATAAAATCCCACCAAAAACATTTCATGTAAAATGTTGCCAAGACGACCACATAAAGTTAACGTTGTAAGAAAATATCAGATCTTATGTAGAGCCAAGTTTCTGAATCTACGCGGCCTAAGTCTACCGACCCTTACTTCAACAAATTATACATATCATTCAATATGTACAGCTTTGCCGTTTCGCTAGTCGTGGAAGTGATGCGAATACTTCGTTTCTGATCTAAAGTAAGTAACGAAACAGCCAAGCCATACATATTTTATTTACTAATATGTTGAGAATTCCTTAACTAATATGATATTTTATTTACTTATATGTAGTAAATTCAAAATGGGGGCATTGAGGTCTTTATTTGCACGTATTTCTTAAAACTTTTGCATTTCAATTTTTGAAGAGGCTAATATATCCCGGTTTAAAAGCCTTAAGTCTAAAGCAATAAGTCCTACACGTACTCACTAAAGGATAGGATTAAAAGGTGAAAGTATCCTACGGGCAAGGAAAGAACTATGGTTGGTGTCTCTATTATATAAAAGAAATGATTTTTTTTGTGTTAGAACTCGTTACCTCTTAACTCAAGCAAGTTTAAGTGGCAGTCGGTGGGTCAAGCATGTCGCATGACTGATGACTGTTATAACATAGGAATGAGGAGTGGAAACCACATCTAAGCAAACTTAAACTAGGATGCCCTGCAGTCTTGGTGGAAGACTCAGTACTGAGTCGTCTAGGTAAGTACCACCGGAGTGCTAGAAATCGTCCCGTGAAATTGGAGTGTTTTGCACTTCTGTGTCTCGGGGTATAGCTAGTAAACTTACCTGGTAAAGGAATATACCATCTGTTATCTCGGGTGATGGGTCGAGAGCAGTGACGACAGAAGACAACGACTACCTAATGTTATTAACTTTCGTCAACACTGCATCCGTCATGGTCAAGCTGATCACTTACCACCAGGTGAGCGCACTGACCGTCCCGTTCACTGACATGAAAAAAACAAGTACCTATTTGTGATTTTGGCGAGCTATTGAGGAATAAAAAGTAACTTCAGTGCGAAGGAAGGGGCTTACGGGTGCAATGTCCTGCGGCTTTGCATCGTGTGCCGCATACGTAATGCCGGTTGGTACACTGGTCGTCGGAAACTAGATTTTGAAGTCTGTGTAGGTATGAGACGCTCTCGTAGTTAATCGTTATTTAATATCGTCAAAAAAATAAATAGCCTGTCACATTTAATATCATTCACTTGTATGATTTCATAGTTCCAACTGCAACTTAATATAGTGGTCCACCGCCTACTAAATGCCGCCCCCTCAGACTTTGTTGCAGATTCATCTCCGGCAGTCAGTATTGTATTATTTAACATTTTAATTAAAGAATGAACACCAGCGAAGAGATGCAAATCTTTAAATTTTGCCAAGGGACTTTCGGAGTTGGACAGGTTATTATGGCATGATCTCGTTCTAATTAATAAAATTTCACATTAAACAAGGACCACAGTGGGTATTCCTAAGTATCGAGGAACACGTTTCTTAATATGCATATTAATTAAGCGAACAGCGAAGTAAATAAAAAAGCAATCACCAGTCTTGTGTTTATTTTTTCTGAGAAATACAGTTTTCTAATTATTAGTTTTAATCTTAGTAAATGTCTACCTTTGCTTTGTCAATGAAAAATAACAATTTTTGTACCTCTAACTTAATTGTATAAATAAATATCCACTGACATTCACACAGCGCCATCTAGCCCCAAGTCAAGCGTGAAGCCTGTATTATGGGTGCTACACAACGGATAAACATACCTATATACATATATTTTTTGTAAATACATACATATTATACATAAAAAACACCCAGACCATTACAAACAGTACAAACATTTGTGTGCATGTTCATGCACACAAATGTTTGTACTGCCCGGGGGTCGAACCCGGAACCCTTAGTGTTGCAGTCGACGTCTCTCAACCGCTACACCAAATGGGTTGTCAAATGTTTATATTGGTCAACGAATGACCCGATATTAATATAGGTACCTTACATTAATAATGAATAAAGTTAAAAGCGATTGCATTGCAGCTCTTGCATTGCGATGTGATGTAATCGGGCTCATATCTGCAACTGCAGGTCTCAGGTGCACCTTAGTAGCACTGGGTGGCTAATGCAATATTCATATCTGGAGCAATGGCCAGTTAAGTATTTTTTCCTTTCTGATTTATAAATCTATAGGACAGCGGTCGTAAACCTTTCATATTTCTTGGATTGCGGCAGTAGTATTGTTTGTCACCGTGCTCTAGCGGACTTAGTGTTTAGATGAGATCGCTGTGTAATTTAAAAGTCGTGGGTTTGAATCCCATGGGGAAATCTGATACTTTGTGTGATTTATTTCAGTTTGGTTATGATAATTCAGGCTCAATCACCCGATTGTGCGAAAAGAAATCTAATATCGTGCTTCCCGAGGGTATGTTAATATGTCGATCCGCCTTAACGCCTAATCTCAATATAGATATGGTGTGCGGGGAGGTCTTTGCTCTGCAGTGGGGCGTTATATTATGATGATGACATTGTTTAAGACGCAGAGCAAACAATATTGCTATAATGTTTTGTAGATCTATTTAAGTTAGATTAGGCACAGACATAGAAGGCCAAATGTTAAGCTGACGTAGCACAGCAGGACTCAAAACTCAATTCAATATACGTATTAAAATATAGACCATATACGATATTTAGTGCAAAAGGTAGTTATATCAGTCTCCTACTTATTTTATGACTATTTATATGATAATTTAAACAACAAGCCTTAAACGTCCTACTGTCGGACTTCCCACTCAGTTTGGGTACATGGAAATTATCATAGCATTGCATTTTCTGTGGCGTTGTTTAAAAAAAGCTTACTGTAGGACAAGTGCATTTTTTGGAAAATCCATCCTAGTGGTCTGACTCATGACTTAAATATTGCTTTTGAATCACCATTTGAGTCATCAATTCATTGATCTTTGTGCAGTATTACTTGTATTCTTGTCATGTTTACATTGAAAGGTTAATTTAAATATATCATCATCAAACCCCGATTCCTTTTCATAGAAAAGAAAATATTTTAGCTTTAAAATAATATGTTCTTTCCAACAAAATAAGTTTTATGAAAAACATCGTATATCGACGGAGATATCCGCGAACAAACATAAAAAGCATATATACGGTCAAATTGAGTAACCTCCTCCATTTTTGGAGTCGGTTAATAAAATGCAACAAAGGGCAGCTCAATTAAAACTCTAGAGACATCGGTAGTCAGTCAATTTGCATCACAGTGTCATGTATAATGGTAGCGTACTGCACCTGTTAGTTGTATTGGTAAATGTAATGAGTATTCCGGAGGGCTTTCGAAACTGTGGTGAAAACGACGAAACTATCACGTTTCTTTTAATAATACAAATTTCATTCCCTTTCATCTTAAATTACGCAACGGATTTTATAATTATTCAACAACCTACTTGTTTCTGGCTCAATTGTGTTTCAGAAAGTACGCGAATGTTGTACTTCTATAATATATTTTTTACAAGGTAGTTAGACTCGGTACTGAGCGTCTAGGTAGTACCACAGTGCCAGATAACGTCCCGTAAAATAGGGTATTATGAACATCTGTGTTTCGGAATGAGAGCATTGTAGCTAGTGAAATTACCGAGTATAAGAGACCTAACATCTCTTGTCTCGGGTGACGGACGCTGTGCGGCATTGATGGAGAATAATAACTGTTTATCAGTTGTTGGTTTACTTCAATGCCGCTCCGTCATGTGCAGGCATATCACTTACCATCAGGTGAGCGCCCTGACCGCCCTGTTCGCTTAGTGAAATTTTAAAACAAATCTCCGGCTCGATACTTACTGACTCGAGTCGTTTTTGTAGGTAGGTAGGTATCCATGGCCGTGGATTTTTCGAGAAATAGCAATGATGTCCTACAGTTATTTCGGGAAGAAGGATATAGCAAGTTAAAATACTGGGGAGACTAAACATTGTTAGCACGGTCTCAGGCATTGTTGACAGACGGAATGGTCGATTTTGGACTCAATATCAAAAAAATATACTAAGTAATATATCCAGGTATAAGACAGTCTTTACCCCCGACCCGACACGAAATATTGTATCGTTTTGAAGAAATTGGATTCCGCTAATATTAAAATACGCAACATTGTTGTGCTGCAATAGTAAAATTTTGCACTTATTCCTTCTGTTTTATTGTAATTTTTAATTGGCAACACCATTAGACACTTCGTTCTACTATACAATTATCATTTTAAACCAATAACATTAATGTTTTGTCGGAATACAGGAATATACTTTTTTCCACTTTGGAAGTGTCTCTCGCGCAAGCTTTTCGTTTTGTTTAGGTTTTTTAGTTTGTATATTAAAATGTTTTGACTAAATTTAAATCTAGTCTTATGACTAAAGGTTTAAATGTTAAAGAAGACAAAGTCATGGGGCTTCTTATCTATTTTCTCAGTTATTTTTTAATTTCAATGTTTCTTACAAACTTTTTTTAAAAAATAACCCTCCATAGTTTTTGGGTGGTCTTTATGAATAATATAACGATATTTTTTTTATTCAATAAGTTGGGAATTTAAATAGCTTGAAACGCGTATTAATTAGTTATGAATAACCTTTGGTAAACAAAAATGAAGACGTAGTGAAGGACCTAATGAAAGGCAACAAATGTTAGGGCCGATCTATAGTAGAGCCACACTTTTGCGCCGATGATTTTATTTTTGTTTATGAAAGAAAATTTAAGAAGCCTACCTTCCTACTTTGCCACATCGCAACTTATCCCGAAATGATAACTCTTCATAATATCAATCGCCTTTAGAATAAGATGACGAAACAAAGCGTCACTTGATATAAAGATTTTTCTTGAAATCACATCTTTTAGCTAAAATTAAACATATTTTGTGTTTTAGCTTACCTTTAACTTTGGGTGCAGTCCGATGAGACGCAGTAGATAAAAGAACAGTTCAACATTCAACAGGAATCCACTCTACGCACATACAAACAATATAGGTATCAGATTCTTACAATACATCCACAAAAATCTGGTTTTTCTATACAGTTGTGCACATAAAACTGAAGTTACACACGCAAGTTAAAGCAAAGCAAACACTACAGAGAATAAATAAATGCTTAACTCTTTTAATTTTAAAAAACTTTACTAAAGCAATGTTCGTTTTCTGAAGGCGTTCGTTCGATCGTTTTGTAGTCTGACCGGTAAGTCGAGACCATATACCTGGCTCGTATCCGCGCCGACTAACTAATCGACTGTCTAGCTATACGGTACGTGTTTACTGACAAAAGTGTAGATGTGTGTGTGCGCACACATTTAAAACATAGCTGCGCGTGCGAATGGCAGTGCTGCTATAATGAAAAAATACCTACCCATTCTAAAGATAGTTGTATCTGGAATTTAAACCTAATATTAACTTTTCTGGGCAGTTTCGTGTATTATTAATTTCAGTTATATATACGTAAGTATTTATAAATAATCCTTAAATAAAAAAAAATAATCACCAAGAAAAGCTTTTATATACGGAATATAAGTTTGTAGGTGGTTTTTCTATTTTCTACCAGTCAAACAAACAAGCATTAAAATTTCACATTTTGAAACCTCACCCGATGCGTCAAATTCTTGTTTTACTACTTGTCAAAACTCAAATGCACAGTCAGTTTAATTATATTATTAGCTGCGACTCAATTACTACTATGGAAGTAAATGACAATATAATTGTAATGGCTTCTTCTTCTTTTTCTCCTTCTTCTTCGATAGAGACGTCGTTAAATGTATGTATTCTGGTAGTCATGATGAAGTTAATCTCATTTCGTGTGGAAGTTGTGGAACTATCGGGACTCAACCAAGTTCATATCTTCTCGTAAATAGAGTTTATCATAGCGATTATTTTTTCCATGAATCGGCCCGCTTGTCCCCTGGGATGTCGAAATCCATATTGCCCCACTTTCAATCCATAATCACTTCGAATGCCCAGCCTTGCATTGAAGTCCACCATAACAATCGTAAAGTGTGTTTTGGAGGCATGCATTGCTCTGCTAATATCATCATACATAAACTCCACTTCAAGGTCGGAGTGGGATAAAGTCAGTGCGTTCCTTCCTTCCTTCAGCGCGAAACGCTTGGTGATTCTTGGTGGTACAAGGCTTGCGATCCTAGCTGATACACTTTCAATCTTCATGGTGTTGTTGATGAGAGACTTTCCTTTTTTTGTTATTTTAGTGAACAGGGCGGTCAGGACGCTCACCTGATGTTAAGTGATACGCCTGACATAGCGGCATTGAAGGATACCAACAACTGATAGATAGCTATTATTCTCCGGCAATACCGCGCTACACCTATATATATATAATCGCTATAGTTGTTTTGTTGGTAGCCCGATCTCTGCCGGAGATTATAAGCTCCCCTAGCCCCACCGTTACCGTGACTGCTACCTTAGCCGAAACAGTGGATCGCCGGGGACTAGGGGTCAATGAATATTAGTGTTCATCATTTGAGGGTTTAATTCTATACTCACCTGTCCCCATATCAATGCTGTGTGCCCTGCAGTAGGTAGTTAAAGGCTGATGATGATGATTTGTGTTTCAATAATTATAATGTATAAAATGAGTTTGAGTGAATGAGATTACAGCTTAAGTTATGAATTTTTCTTATACATTTGAATGCCTCACGGGATAATTTTCCGATTAACAAACAAATAAATATACAAACAAATTAAATCTATGGTTTATTTTGTTTACATATTTTGTTTATTGATTATATAAGGTTGTATTATTTTAATTGAATATTCGGGAAATTATCAATTATTGCTTCAAAATGTAAAGAAGTTGTATTATTTTCCCAGTACTGGCATTATTACGTCGCGCGTTACTGCCTGCGTCTGCGGACTTCTTTCGTGAAATGGACTTTATTTTTACCGTAATGTGAGAAACTTAAATTATATTCTCATATGAGAACTTTGGGAAGTGTCCCAAGCAAACCCAATTGCCCGAAAGCAGAAGGTGTTCGAAGTGAACTTAATTATTTTTATTTTTAAAAAGCTCGGGTATTGATCACTGTTCCTAACAAGTAAGTTCAGCATGAAAAACCATCTAATTATTTTTTAAATTATGTAATTATCACATTTTACTCGACAGGTTAGTCCGGTTTTTGCAACTCAAGAGCCTGGTCATCGTTCTGAATAACGCCGTATAAGTAAACCTACATAAATAGATTATTTATAACTTTTGTATTGATATTACTTATTATTTGACTACATACCTTAGTGGTTTTTGTACGAGATTGATTAAAAAAAACAACAGACAGAGCAGCATTGAAAGAGACCAACAACTAATAGACAGTTATTATTCTCCATCAATGCCGCACTGCGCCCACCAACCGAGATAACAGATGTTCTCTTATACCCAGTAGTTTCATTAGCTACAGTGCCCTCATCCCGAAACACAAAAGTGCATAGCACTCTTATTGAACGGGACGATATCTGACACTGTCGGGTACCTACTTAGACGACTCAGTATCGTGTCTACCACCTAGTGAGTCTGATTTTATCCTTAAGAGAAACCTCGTGCATAGTGCCTCCATTGGCCGTTGAGTGACATAAACTAGTGAAACCAATTTCGTAGTCCGTGTCCATGTTTCACCTGCGTATATTGGTACGTGTAGGAGGCATTGCTCAAAGATTTTTGTTTTAAGCAATAAGGAATCTTCGACGTGAAGACCTGACGTAACTTGTCCTATTTCCCTCACGAAGTTGGTATGGCCAAGTTTGATAGTTTGGCCTAAGTAAACGTATTCTTGCATAACTTCAAGAAGCACGTCATCGAAGCTTACATAATATCACGGGTCCCATCGCCTAATATTGTCCGTGAGCTTCCTACGAAGTTTCGATAGATGGCGTTACTTGTATCAGTTTATCTTGCTTACACTTTAAAATGCAGTATTATCAAATATTTATTAATTCCTAAAATCAATATTTTCCTTAATTCAATCAACAATCATATAAAAACATTTTTACTTAATAACATAAAATTTTTTAAAGATTTGCGACAGTACCGGTAACGCAGTAAAAGGAACCACCACAATTATCGAAAGCACGGTTGCAGCAACAAAAAAAAAAGAGTTAATAGATGGCGCTTGCACGTGTACACTGAGCGAGCAAACTGCGTTTAATTATCACAGTAATGTGTTATAGATGTGTTGAATCAGCTTTTCTTTATAATGTTTTATAACAAATTGCTTTTTAATGAACACTGATAAAAAGACTACTTATGAATTGTAAATGGGAATAATAAAAACATGAAATATGCAGTGCAATCAAAATAAAATTGCATGTTAGATGGGTCGAACTAAACGCAACTCAACTAAAAGTTTTAAATTTTATTTACTTGTTTGTACTTCTTAAAACTTGCTTCTGCTTAAATTATCGTTAAAACTACAAATACGACTTGGCTACGTTTTTTGAACTTTGAGGAAAAAAATACCGATTTAAAACTAAAAATAAATTTTAGCCAGATAGAAATGGTTAAATAATTCTTTCATAATTTTGATGTCGGAGCCAAACGCACTCTTTAGCTTTATAATTTAATATAGGTAGTAGTTGTTTGGCACCGACATAAAAATTATGAAGAATTATTTAAGCATTTCTATTTGGCTAAACATATCTCTGTAGATTTTCAGTTTGAAGTCTGTATGTTTTGTCTGAAAATTTTTGAGAATAAGTGATCATGAATGATTACATGAAGTAATAGTTGATATGAGTCGATTTTTAAATGTTCAATTTCTCTGGTCACCACTCATCCAAACCCTTATTTCCTTATCTTGGAACCACCTCTGGGACTATCCTCTTTCCAACAAAAAAATAATCATAAAATCAGTTCATAACGACGAAGATATATGCGAACAAAACGTAAAAAAATTGGGCAGCGCGAGTCGATAGTGGTGGGTTCCGCAGCAGTAAGTTACATAGAAAAAAAATATTATTTATTTACTTAGGCATCTACTACAGTTTATTATGGAGAAAAATAGTGGTTCACCATTTATGACGTATAAAAAAACTTCACATCAGAAATCGCTTAAACTAAATTCATTGTCAGATTTTATGGTTATGTACATCATTTTTATTTTATCAAGCCCATAGTTTAGAAATTAGAGCCCTCCTCTAATTTCTAACACACTTTTTTCAACTTTGAAAATGTCTCTCGCGCAAAATATTCAAGTTATAAAAATGATATTATAAACCTCGATACCATTTTTCAAGATCTATACACATTGATACACCAAACGGGGGGTCGATGAAAAAAATATTTTTTTTCAGTTCACTGTATGGAATCCCCAAAATATATTAATATTTTTCAAGTTTCTTGTAAAAACCTTATAGCGGTTCACAGAATACATATATCTACAAAGTTTGAATAGTGTAGTTCTTATAGTTTCGGAGAAAAAAGGATATGACATACGGACGGACAGACAGACAGACTTGACGAATTATAAGGTACCGTTTTTTTGTCAAGGTCGAATCGATAACCTCCTTTTTTAAGTCGGTTCAAAAGCAGCCCCTGTTTTTCCTTATTACATCAGCTACCTGCAAAAAAGTCTCGTCCAAATACGTCACCCCGTTCACAGATTACCCGACAAACTGACAGTCTGACAAAAATTTAAACATTGTTATTTGGCATAATATGTAGTACCGCATATATATTGTAGATGTTTGCATTCCAACAAAACATGTATTATGTGTTGAATAAAACACACAGCGTTGGGTGAAGAAGCTGTCTATGAATTCCTCGATTTACAAAGAAAATAATACAAAACCTTACCAGAATTCCTTTGCTCACGTCTTACTTTCACAATTTCAACACTAGAGGGCGTCGCTTGTCGCGCTCTTACTTGTCATCTTGTCAAGTGTCATAGCGTCTTCACCACCAGCAAGAACTGTACTGGAACGCTGTGTGTTTTATTCAACACATAATACATGTTTTGTTGGAATGCAAAACATCTACATTATGTGTTTTTCTAAAACACACAGCGTTGGGTGAAGACGTGTTTGTTATCTGCTGGTGAAATTGGAAGACAAACGCTATGTGATCTGAAATGTTATTTTATTAATACTAATACATATTCAAATAAAATAACTCCTGGCGGGGGCACTCTCGTGTTCCCATGTTTTGTTGGAAGACCTTTATCCCATAATTATTGTCAAACATATTTAAAATCTTGAAAAATCAATAATAATATTTATTAAAGATTAATACTTAATAGAAGCTACTAACTAAATTTAATCAATTATGTTTCAACTAGTTTGAATCAATTTTGTGAGATTTTACAGTAATTAAACTCCATTTAGCAGAATGGTAGCTGACAATGTATCCAGTTTTATCTTTAGTTATGAAATTTAACTAAAATATTGTTCTTTCCCTAATCACTCTGTGAATTATGTAGTGTGCAGTAATTATTTAGCTGTTAAACATTATCATAAATCTAAAACCTCGTAACCCCTGCAGCTTTGCATGTAAAACTAACCCTTACTGGTTGGCTATTACTATTATTTTGATGTTGTCAACAAAATAACTCAATATTGCTATGAATCTTATGTCCTGGGATAGTAATTTGGCCCATTGAGCGCCGGGAATCCAGACACAATATAAAATCTATTGTGTCAGGCGCTGTAAGGCGTCATTAACCTTCTTAGTAAGTGGCTGAATCTGTTTTGGATGCAAATTCAATCCAAAATGTCATATCTGCATATTTGTCCATCTATAAACACGAGATCAGAACCATTAAAGTTCAAAGTGTTGGTTAATTTAAATAATAATACCAAAAAAGTGTATCATGAAACTTATTAATAACTTTTCTTTATCAGTGACTGGTGCTACTTGAGCTACCAAAGTAGGTACCTGAATGTATTTACAAAAACATAAAAAATATTACCTCTTTCCTTCTGACTTCCACAAAACATGTCAGAAATAAACTTTTATACTGTCTTTATATAAGTAGTTATATATTGTCTAATGCAAAGTTGTGATATGGAAATGACCTGGCATGGAATTAAGTAGGTACTTCATTTTTGTCATAATATTATTTCCATTACACTGGGCAATCCACTGCCTGATTGCTGGCCATTAAAAGTAATTTATTGCATGATTTCTGGCTATAATATTCAATCAAATTAAATACTTACTAGTTTCCCCCTAATTTTCTCTGCCAGAAAGTTCATTTCTTTATTTGTATAAGTACTCACTCACATGCCAACAGTAAAGCAACTGTTTTAGTCATTAGTGTAGTCCACAACAACAGCTGACTCAAGCTTCCATGTCTAGGTGTTGAATCCAATTTGAAGCTCCAATATTATAAACTCTTGCATTGTATAGCTTTGCTATTACTTGTGGAACAAGATTAGGTAGGAGCCAAAACAGGTCATATCAGCTATGGATGGCAGTTACATTAATGTTCTGAATCCGAACATAATTTCTAATAACATTGCTTCTTCTAGAAGCTAGCAATTATAATAAACACTGAAAGAAAATTTTATTTTGTTGCATGGGTCCCGACCCATACCCAGAATATGAGATTAAGATCTGTCATTCTGGTAACAATCTCCTGGAAAAAAGTCTGCAAATTAACCTTCCCGGAAGGTGTACTGCTGCCAACATCACTTTCAGCAAATCAATCAGATAGTTTTGTGGTAAGGCTTAACAAAAACCAAGCCTGGTGCCTCCTTTTATTATATATTCACTCAGAGACTTTACTTATTTAAAATAAATATGGATCTTAGTAAAAATGTCTCAAAATCTCCCTTTATACAAGTAGTAAACTTCATTATTAAAATCGATAAACCTGAGGGGTATGACCCCTACAGGGATTCTCCCAAGCCCGCCCTGGGGTCTGTGGTGAGATATTCAGTTACTGGAGTTTTTTCGGCGAGGTTACATTAGTTGCCACTGACCCGAGCCACCAATACAACTCGTTCAAGGCATATACTGGTACAATAAGCTTTGCCAGTTATACAGTTCATGTGGTCTATATTGGCCAGAACTTTATTATTATAGTCGTAACACTCGTTTTTCTCTCATACTGCCATAGACAAACTGTTTGAAGAATATTTCAATCCATCTGAAATGTGTAGGTATTGCCTCTTATTCTTAATTTTGCAAAGTCCATTTGTCTACTTATTCACTGGCAATTATCATGTCCTTTAATTATTATTACTTTTTATGGAATGACCCTTGTTGTGTTCACACCACATTAAGAGTTGAACCTTACTATATCTTCTAGGTCTTGTTATAAGTATGAGAGTAATGTATAAGGAAACCCCGGCCTTTCCAAGGACTCACAGCTTCCGCAGCCTGAGCCACTTACTTGGATACAGTCCTGTAGGACTAGAGGTTAAGTGTTCAGATATACCAGAAAACAATAACCTCTTAAATAAAAGGATCTCCGCGATCCAGTCTGATACAGCTGCAAATTCATTGCAGTCAAAAGATAGGCCAATGGAAAAAGGGGTTGTATGCACCACTTTGTTAATGTAAGCCTGGGTAAGCTTCATCGAATAGTTCACTTATCGAGTCATATTTTAAGCATTCAATTTTGAACCTGCAAATAACTTTTATCACCTGTACATATATACATGTTTATCACCATGTAATAATATCTGAAAATCCTGCGCTGAAGAAAATCAATTTTGGTAATAACAACCATTTTTGGTAAGAACAGAAATTGTCTTTTCCAAAAGTGAGTCTCCTTAAATCATTTGATATATGATAGCTGCTATTGTCTGTCTTATTTCAAGACTAATGTTTTAAATTGATTGGCAAGAGTTAAATTCAAATTGCCACCTTTCTTTATAAAGTATTGCACCACTTATATTGTTGTTGGGGACAACAACCCCACAATAGCAGACAATCCAACCTTAAAGGAGTTATGGGCTCTGCGACATTATTGGAAACATATTTTGTACCATAACCAATATGGTATAATTCAAATTCCAAAAAATAACTCTTATGAAGTGTCAAAATAACCCAAAAGGGGCTGTTAGCACTAATTTATATATTTCTTTTAAGATTTACATATAAAAGATTTCTTGAGATGAGTGCATTTAAACTTTCCAGTTTCATTATTTATTTATTATTATTTGTCATTATCATAAATCTCTAGATATTTGGGCCAAATTGTGGCCCAGTCCAGGCCAAAGTCAACAGAAGCGGCCCCTTTTTGAAGGTTTAATCTTAATCTAAGTTATACACAATACTTTTGATATAAAGGTGTACCTTTTTTAATTAAATTGTTTATTTAATTTAATATTGCTATGCCAGTGACTGTATGACTGGAAGCAAGCAATGTATCTCAGTGACAGATGAATGGATACATTTTTAGAGATACAATTCTCAGCAAACACTTGTGATATTCAATATAGAAAACACATTGTGATAAATAAACTTTAGGTATTATCTCACATAAATAAATAAACATTTATTTAATTTTCTGTTGGTGTTTAAATTTAAAGATTATATTCATCCATATGAATACTGGATTATTTGTTTATAATTAATATTCATTAGGGTATGCAACCCAAGATGATCTATGTTTTGAGTAAATCAATTGAGAAATATAAATATTATGTTCTAAGGCTTAGTGCCCAAGGGCTTTTTGCATACCTATTGATCAAAATCAGGATGGTATGAACTAGATCAATTCAGCAAGTGCTGTTTAGCTTAGTTATTGTTCACACACTCTGTGACAGTTCAAATGTTAAAAGCTCAGGACTGTTTTAATGAAATTGCTAAATCCAAAGTTGTAAGTGTAAATGTTTACAAGGCCTCAGTTACTAATGATACCAAATGGATTAACTGCAGAACTCAATTGTTCAGGCTATGTAACTTATCATTTTAAAACAATTCTTAATAGATAACTGAATGATTTCATTGTTATCCTCATTATCCCACTAACAAGGCTCGAGCGTCAATGTACTTGGATTGGAAATAAAATATAAAATCTATGCCATAAATGTACAAATGGGTACGTTTGGTTCTGTGCTTCATCTTGATTACTCACGATTCATATTAAATTGAGTATAACATACCTGCAAAACGAATGTACAATGCAAGTACTTTTGGAATTTCACGCAAAGGGCGATAGATACTCGTTGCGACATGCGGTCGTCGTACTTAAAAAACGACGGTCCACCATCTTCAGAAAATATGAATACTATCATCTTCAGAAGAATTTGAATGCTATCCTAAAACATCCACTGATCTGGAGGGTTTATTAGATGATCGCACACACTCTGAGCCTTTTTAACTTATTGTTACTCCATTTTGATACGTATTTTTTGTATATTTGTACTTTTAAAACTTAATTGGAAAAATTCCGACGTTTATCGTAAGGAATTCATAAAACGCTATGACACTTGACAAGATGACAAGTAAGAGCGCGACAAGCGACGCCCTCTAGTGTTGAAATTGTGAAAGTAAGACGTGAGCAAAGGAATTCTGGTAAGGTTTTGTATTATTTTCTTTGTAAATCGAGGAATTCATAGACAGCTTCTTCACCCAACGCTGTGTGTTTTAGAAAAACACATAATGATATGCATATATAAGTTGCCGTCCTAACGCTGGAACGAAGAGCCTTCCTTTACTTTCCGTCTTCAAAAATAAATTCAGTTCACCGGTATTTGATTTGAAAAAATAAATTATATCAGTTCCTTAGCAAATTAAAAAACGCAATTTAATATAGTGTCGAAAACTAAATATAACAAAAACATAAAAAAACATTACCAAGTGTGGAATAAGTGACCATTGATTCAAACACTAATAAGTATTTGAAGAAAACGCGTAAGTGACGCGTCTTGCACGGCGCTTAAGTCCTTAGTTTGTATCCTTGTCCTTTGATAAATATATCGTCGCCGTTGATGGCTTCCATTCAAGACCGCTCTGCAGCTATATACCTACATAAGATGCTTTCGTTCACAAAATATTCTGGCTTTTATATTATTTACAAAAAAAGTGTATAAGTATGTTTAGAACTCATACATAATACAGGCTTTCATGCTTAACTTGCGGCAAGATGACGCTGTGTGTATATCAGTGGATATTTTAATATATAATAAGAGCCTCCTCTAATAACCCCCACCGCACGAATAAAGGTTTGCACGGCCTTGGAACCAAACGCTTACTGCTCAATTCTATATAATTATTCTATTTTTGAAATAATAATGAGTAATAGTTTTATTTAATAAAAGTTTAATTAAAAAACCTGGAAAATTCATTGTTATTGGTTCACAATCAACAAAAATTCATTGTTTAATGCAACGTCACAATTAATCAATTCTTAATCTGCAATAAATTGGCACAATACTACACACGCCACGCACGACGCGCGCGTCAAAATACATAGATACCTATTCTACCTATGCCTATCAAAAATGTTGGTTTGAGAAATTACATTAGTCGGATCGGATTCGGAAGAGCGCACTAACGCGCGACGTTGCCGCTCTGTCAAAGCGCACGCGCCGTAAGAATAAACAATAAAATGCGCTGTTGCGTCCTTATTTAGAACTGTGATTAATAATAACTGTGTTTTACGCCACCTACCGGATTTTCAAATATCAGTTTAATCTGTCTACGCGAATCTTGCTATAAGCACCAGGTCACGGACCTTGTGGCATCTAGTGAGAATAAAGTGAGTTAAAAAATAGCTTCCTCAAATAGCTTCCGTAGGGGTCACGTTTTGTTAGTAGGGATGCATCATCTGTATAGTATATATTATTAAATCTTGATAATATTAATCCCCGGGAGAATTGAACCCACGGCCTCCATATCGAGAGAAAAATATTAGTACCTACGCTAGAGCACATTATCAGAATTTTCAGATACTATAATTATCGATAAAATAATATTTTCATTCCCATTACAAGCGAATTCATCAATCAATTCAAGTTGTGACAACGTGCGAGGACACGAAACGACACGTAACATATGTCTCTTTCTCACTACAATATTAAGGAAAAAAGGATGAAGTATGCAGTGCAGTTGTTATTTAGTCTGTTTCCTATTGGTATTCATATTTCTATGAAGTATGCTGTAACCATAGATATTATATTATAACCATATCATGGCTTGTAACGACAATAAAACCAATGATCTCAATTTATGTCTGTTTGTTTTATTGAACAGAAGGCAAACACATACAGTTCACCTGATGGTAAGTGACACCGCCGTTTTGAACATGTGCAGGACCTCAGGTCCCAGAAATGCGTAACCGCGTCCTTAAAAATGTGTGTACGCTATTCCAAACGCGGACTGAATATATACTGGGATTAAACTGGTTTAAGCCATGGACTAAAAAAATCCTTTATTACAAAATGAGGTTAACGCTTAGGCTCGGACTATCGTGTGTGCTTAAATTTAAACCCGTGTGACCCCTAGTTAAACAGTGGACTAATCTTGTTTGAGTATTACTTGGATTTTTTTGTAACATTTGTATTTAGTTTACGATCATCGATTTAATGGTTTTTGTACCTCTTGGCGTATTGAATTTGAATAACGGAATTATGTGCAGCGCCATATAAAGGAATTACGAAACTTTTGCCAAAACAATTGTTGATGTTTACATGACCATTTCACCAAAGACTCCCATGAATGCCTTTGATACCCAAATGGGCTCGCCATAAGTAATTGAACACATGTCAGTTTATCTAGAAATTTAAATATTGCTTAATTTTCATTAGATTCATGATTGATGCAGCCTATATAGTAAATGGCGTGCTTGAATAGTACAACTATCAGTAAGATATGGAAATAGTGGCAAAAAACGTGTCACTTTAAATGGACAGAAAGAAACTGAAAAAAGAGAAAACAAGAAAATACAATGGTATTGTATTTTTAAAATGTGAATGGGCAATTGACTGTGCTCATATCGGAGATGAAAATGTATGCTGATGTAGTTCTGATATTTAATAAAAAGAAAAGGATATTACATGAGACTTGTTATTTGTTCTCTTGCTAATACATCATATTTATAAATAACAAAACATTTATTCCAACATTTTATTTAATAATCTTTTGTCACATTATAACATTTATAACAATACTATTTCTAATTAAATTAAAACAATTTTAACATTTAACATCAGTTCCACTCCACTTCCACCATTTCAAGCTGCCTTTTCTTGAACTCATTACTGAAAAAAATGTGAAAAAACAATAGTGATATAAGATGTAAAGTTGGTATGGGGCAAGAAAGTATGATTTTTTAGAATGCTTGTCAAAGTTATTAGATAATTTATATATACAGAATAAACATTGTATTGTTTGTTATTATTTAATTTGGGTCTCTCTGTACCCCTACCATATTAGTGCTAAATAAAAATAAACATTTCTCTTCCCAAGTTTTACTTTCATTTTATTGTGACTAGCACCTTGCTTTTTATATCCAGTTGATACTGGAATTAACTCATTTAAAAAATGTATTCCTTAGTTCCTTCATAATGGCCAGTCTGCAAACATACTGTTTGCTTTAGCCAACCATGATAAGTGGAATCTACAATTAAAGATAATTTACGTTTATTACATGTTTTCAAATGTCTATATTAAATATTATGTTTGAATTCTATACATTAATATTTAGTACAGATCCAATTCGAGTTTACTACATTTATGTAAAAAAAATCAAGACTTGAGTCAATGTACATTTACTATATTTGTGAAATATATGAACCTTCAATTGTATATAAATTATAAGAAATCATATGTTTTACTACCTGATAGGTAAAAAGCAATAAGTATATATAAACTTACTTCATTGATATATCTTCCACTCTCAGTTTTAATACAATTGTTAATTTTTTGATTGTTATCATAATTGCAGTGAAATTGAACTTTGCATGCTTGTAGTTACACAATATTTTACTGCTTTTCTCAATGATGAAATATAGAGAATATCATTGCTTCTTTCTTTAGACCTCGAATTTTCATGTTACGTTTTTTCTGTGTTTCCGACTCATTTTCACAATTTTAACCCACGACTTCTCATACAGAGTCACAAAATAGTAATACTTCGAGTCAAGTACAATATTATTAACACAATATAACAATAATTCCTTTATTATTGCATGGTATTTAAAGGAACAATAGAGCTCTTTCTTGACAGTCAATTACGTTCAAATTACGCGCTAACTACGCTCTATGTCATAGGAATCGATAAAATATATCATTATTTTAAACAAAACTATAACTTGTTTGACGGATTGAACTAAAAGAAGAAATATTACTTTAAATTGTTGTATTATTTTTAAATATTATTATAAGCCTCAAAGTACAAAGTTGATTGAAACGTTAAGAGAAACGGAATGTCGTTACTTGAACGAAGTCATTATAAAGAATGAACGAAAACTTAGAACAGGGACTATCTTTGGTTTACCTAGTCAATGATTGGTCTACGTTTTTAATTAGAGATCACATTTTAAGCCTGGTATTAACTTAATACCGTAACAATTACAAGATTAGTTAGTCCAGAGTTTAAACCAGTTCTAAAAACTTTTTTGTAATAAGGCGAAATAGATTTATTTATAACTTTTGTATTGATATTACTTATTATTTGACTACATACCTTAGTGGTTTTTGTACGAGATTTGATTAAAAAAACAACAGACATTCAGCAGCATTGAAAGAGACCAACAACTAATAGACAGTTATTATTCTCCATCAATGCGCACTGCGCCACCAACCGAGATAACAGATTCTCTTATACCCAGTAGTTTCATTAGCTACAGTGCCCTCATCCCGAAACACAAAAGTGCATAGCACTCTTATTGAACGGGACGATATCTGACACT
>PQWD01001250.1:0-62291 GCA_019425675.1 Leucinodes orbonalis
GAAAGTGCTAATTTAATTGCTGATTCTATAGCAAATTAAAAAGCTGTAAGCCTGTGAACGTTGGATTTACTCGTATTGTGAAACTTTTGTGAAAGATTTTAAAAAAAGTTTTTAAGGTTATCTTTGAAGTAAAACAAATTTTAAAAGAAGAGATAAAACAAAGTGACTTTAATACGAGATCTTATGATTATTCTCATTGGAACTTATACAAAAATTCTGGCAAAAAATCGTGAGTATTAGTCATGAATAAAACAAATTTTAAATTTGGAATAATATAAGGTATGTTGCCTTATTTCTAAGAAAGCAAAAAATAACCTTTTCGTTTAATTAAAGTTTTTTATTTTCGTTACTCTGTTCTTCAATAATTATTTTCTATATATTCATGCGTTTTAAAATATTGATTTATAATACTTTTTAGATATCTATAGCGAATATTTAAAAACAAGTAAAGGTCAAATTTGTTTCTACTTTGTTTTATCTTGATTTAATATTAACATAGCATAATATGGCAACCACTATTATACAACTAATAATTTAACATATTAAGAGATGAAAGTCCATTGTTTAAAATTAAATTAGTGATTTGAAAACAAAATGACACTGGATAAATTGTTTGCTAATAGATTAGTAAAAAATTATACAAGTTTAGTTAATCGTTGAGACTTAGTTTTTAAAAATTATATGAGTTCAACAAAACAATATTTAGACTCATTTATTAATAAAAAATTAACTACTTTGCAAAAAAACTAAGATATAAACATTTTTTAACAAAAATGTATAATTGTTTTTTAAACAAATAAATAAATGTTATTTTTACTATTTGTATTACGACCTATTCTTATGTATGGAAGTGAACTTTAGGCTGTGTTCTAGTTCGACAAGACTCGAGCATCTATAACATCTTGGATTAAAAAGCACTCCAGCTTGATATTTAAGGTTAATAACAACGTTATTATACAGCTGTATTTTAAAATTATAATGTTTAAAGTAGTAGGCAGATTAAAATTTAGTAAAGAAAACACAGTAACATCGTTTATTTTCCTAAGAATTTAAATTACTTATAAAGAAAAATTTGTTACTGTTAAAGAAGCTATATAAATCACTTGTATGAAGCATATATACTAGTGTTAAATAATAAAAAAAAAAGATAAAAAAAGAGCGTATATTATAGTTAATTAAAAAAGCTAGTAAATATCTATATAATATCTTGTGACACACATATTACAGATATATTGTTCAAAGTAAATAAGTGACAATAAAATAGTCAAATACTCTATGTAATATAAAATACTATATCTGTTTTGATAAAATAATGTGATAAAACGGGACCCCCCAAAATTAGGGACAAAAAGGGTTTTTAGGGGGACTTTTGAGTTTAACAATATATTTAGATTTAAAAAAGCCAATGATACTTTTAGCACCTAAGTGGAATTATAAAAATTAATGGTTGTTTTCAACAATTACAAAAAACATTTTAAAATGAGATTTTAGATAAACAAAAAAAAAATTAAATATGAAACAAATTTTTGAAATTATGCAAGTATTCTTTCACGACAAATTATTCGAATCTATAAATGTATATTTTTTCACTGAAATTACTGAATTGTACCTTAACAAGAACCAGTTTTTAAGTTTTAATTTAAGAACCGACCACAACTTCTGCTATTCTCTGAGTATGTCATCAAGTAAATTATCTTTACAAAATTGATTTATGGTTAACAGTCAAATGTAGATAATTGTTCCTTTGCAGACCGTGCAAATATTACCATATCACGCCAACAATCTGCATTTATGTGCAACTTTAGAGCATTTTTTTTATTTTAGTATAAAAAGAGTTTCTTTTTCTGTTGTCGACAATTTACCAGAAAAAATGATTTAAATCGCAGTTAACAGCGCTTCCAATAAACCATATTGAATAATATAAAGCTTTTCGATATGGTTTTACTTTTATCAAAGCAAGTATCGTTATTTAACGATATAACGATGCCTCCAATAATTTTATTGTACGTATTTATTAAAAAGGAGACGTAAACACCGTAATCAAATTTGCGAAATTATTTGAAAACGGCTACTTATCTTTTTTAAATCTAAACTTAACGACCAAATTATTTGAATCTTTTTCATTTTACTAAAGCAATATTTAAAAATCTTTAATGGGTAATTTTGCATCATACTATGGTTTTGTTTCATAATGTTATGTATTTGACATTTTACCATCGTATTTATGAAAACCACAATAGTTTTTCATGCTATATTAATTTCAAGTCGTTTGGTAACATTATTTTTCACAAAGAGCTATTAAATTTATTTTTGCATTTTGAATTTCAACAGCGTCCCTTATTAATAAGAAGCATTTTTTTTTTATTTTAAAGTAAAAATAGCCAGATTAGTATTTTTTATCATTTATTAAAGGAAAACTTATAACTGAACACATCAACAAGTTTCATGACTTTTTTTAAAAAGCGCAAAAATTTAGACAAAGCAAATCTTGTTTGTACAAGAAATGATTTAGATATATTTGAGGATAGACTAGTAAACCCTAATTGTTTCACTCTGAGGCTGACATCTTCGAACCAAGAAAGAGTATATACAAATAAATTATATGGAGCCTTGAACACCTATCTTACAAGATTGTGAACACTATCAAACCTCTAAAAGAAAATTGTTTTTATACAGTTCATATTAAGAAGGACAGGATGTTTTAGTGTAAGGAACTGCCACAATAATACAACAATTTAGGGCTTTTTTATGTTGTAAAAAAATGTTCTTTTCTCGAGTCAATTTATCTTTGCTCTATAACTATAACTGTTTATAAGCCCTTTTTATTGAACGTATTGAAAGTAAACTGTAAAAATCTAACCCATTGTTGAAATCCAACTTTAACACGACGAGATTTGTTGTAACGGCAAATAAAAATTAAATGTCATATTATTAACAATATTACAGTTGTATTTAATAAGGATAGCAATCTTCCTTAGCTAAATTTGAGTCACTTCTTTTTTTTAGTTACTATTGTAAATTCAAAAGATATTTTGTGCTTTTGCGCCATTACAAACGTGAAACGTTGCTTTTAAAATGCAAATTGTTACAAAATTTTTGTACATATTTGAGTTTTTTGTTTACAAGATTTTAAATACTGTAATCTAATTTTTAAATAATATTACTGATTAAATTATCTTTGAAATAATTGAAGTCAAATGTAAGTAAGAAAAAGATAAATAAAATATTAAAAGCATTTTGTAAAATTATATACTTTTGAGTCATACTAAAAATTCACTAATATTGCAATTAGATGCGTAATAAAATTTTAATAATTAAATGGGGAAAAATTAAAAACAGGAGTTTTGATATGAGTCATTTTTTCTGGCCAGTATTTTTTATATATAATCATAAAGTTGCAATATATTCCATCATTAATTAGATCTAACAAAAATTTAACATCTTTTTCAGTACTTTTATTCAGAAAAATTGAAATTTCATAATAAAAATGTAGATTATCCCAACTAATGTCTCTTGGAATTCCTGAATTTATCATTACAAAAAAATACTCTTCGATTTTTTTATATAATGGTATTATGTTTTTAGATAAAACGACTCTTGGAAATCCAAGCTTTATAAAGGTACTAATTCTATCATTTTCAGTTGTATAAGATTTTAAGTCTTGATTATTGACTACTAGAATGTCTACATAATTATGATTATAGTATCTGATACTATCTTTTTTACCAAATTTTCTAAAAATTTCATTAAATATTATTTTTAATCTTTTTATATCTTCTTGATCTACTAGTTTATTATCTTTGATATCTACTAGTACATTTTGATCATATTCATCTATTTCTTCAACATCTGTTAAACATGAAATATAAGAGTCTATTTCATCTTATTTATGCAACATTCAATAATATAACATCCAAAATAATCTCCCTGCACAATAAAAAAATCATTATTTGATTCAAAATCAATACTTTATAATCATCTCCAAGAATAATCCAAACATAGAAACTTTCTTATCTTCTATTTCTATACTTGTATTTTTAATATTTAAAAAAAAGAGCATTATATAAAAAAAACATACTCTTTAATTCTGAAATACATTCTTGCTTTTTTAATATTAACATCAGGATCTTCTTTTCTAGATTAATAAATTTAAAATGTCTATTTTGTTATTTAAAGAACAAATTGTCAAGTCTAAATAAAAAAATATGCCTACCATGACTTTCTTAGAAATTTTTTATTTATGCAATTTTTAAAAAATCTTTATTTGACAGTGTTACTTCTATTTTGTTACTATTAAAATAAATTTTTATAAAAAATATAGTAATACAATTAAAATAAAACATTAAAAGTTAAGATCAAGTTTTAAACATAACAAGAGAATAGATTTTTTTTAAACTTTTGTTAATTATTTTTCATTTATTGTCAATGTTTTTTTATGATTAATCTTGTTAACTTAATGTTAATTTTTTATTTATTTATTGTACATTTTGTTAATAAAATATGCAAAGCCTTTGTTAATGTATTAAAATATATTTTTTATAATTAAATTATAAATTTTAGGTATATTGAGTTTATCGTAGCGAATAAAAATTTTAATTAAAACTAATATTTGTTAAGTTTCGGATTTACCGCCCCCTTTATTCAAAAATCAAAAAATATAGATATTAAAATGTAAATTTCAAAATATCTAGCCCTTAGTGAGAATCAAAGAATTAAGAAAATATGTCAACAAAAAAATGATTTATTGAAATTTCTAGTTGCTAAGGTTATTTTAAGGTGCCTGTGGGCAATAAATGTAATAGGTTAATGGCTGCAAAATAAAAGTAATATTACAAATTATGTCATTTTTAAGCGCAATAGTAGAAAGTGTTTATACACAATAATACAATGAAAAAAAGCATTTTTAAATTTAACATTGCTTATTTAAGGTTTTACTATTGCTATGCAAATGATAAAAAGTTCAAGTAATTTGATTGTCACGTTAAAATTCAAATTAGTAAAGTACCGTATCAAGATGGTTTACGCTGTTTAATGATGCCGTTATGTTTAATATTTATGATATATAATCAATCAAACGATTGGCGGCGTATTGTTTTGATGAAACGTTGCTTATTAAATGTAAAACCCATGCGGGGAGGGGTTTTGAACATCAAGTAAGAGTAGTCAAAGCCAATTCAAATTTATTTTTCTTTGAAATAGCTAAAAACAGAACGTAAAATTATTGTTGAGCTAACTAAACGAAAAGTTGTCTAGTTTCTAACATAATTACAGATTGTTGGCGTATCTATAGAAATTTTTTCCCTGATCTACAAAGAACATAATTATCTACATTTGAATGTGAACTATAGACAAAGTTCAGTTTATAATTTAATTAGTGCAAATACTAAGACAGCAGAGTGAATGTAATTAGTTTTGAAAGAAAACTAAGAAAAACTGGATACCTCGTGGTAAAATAATGAATCTTGTAAAAAAATATACATTAGTAGATTTTAATATATTTATCGGTAAAATCTACAAGATACAATATTAGATTTATTTCAAATCTAAAATATTTTTCTATTACTTAACTATCTTGTTCCTTTAACTAATTCCATAATTGTGTAAAAAAATCGTTTCTTATTTATTTACTTATCCCTATATTTTTTTACTTTGAGGGAAGAGTATGAAACTTCACCATAAACTATAACTTCTTTATTCTAAAATAAATTCGAATATCTAAAACTGATGTTTATAACAAATAATCTAATTTATAATTAAATTTTTATTTTAATTATTGCTTTGGTAAGATTCAAAGAATTTTGATAATTCTAGATTTTTCATATCGAGCAAACAATACGATAACTTGGTATTGGAACTAAATTAAATCTACAATAAATATTAATAAAATTTTAAATTTTAAAAAATTATTGTTTGTGCATTTTATTTACTAATAAAGTCATAGAAATTGTTTTTTAAAAAGTAATTTATTTTTTTCAATACGTAACTTTGTACTTCATGTTTATGCAATTTTGATTTTAAAAATGTGTTTTAAAGGTTGTTTGTATTTTTTAATTGTTGACATATAATAAAATGCCTTGTTTTAAGTTTTTTGCTATTTATTATTGAAATTACATATTTTATCTTTTAAGAACTATTATTGACATTATTTTAACGCACAAATTTATATTAGTACTGTGAAACACTACATGCAATTTAATATACAATAAATAATAATTTTACCTAAAGAATTTAGAACTTTTTAATAACCTCATAACAACTAAATTTATTTTCATGACTTCATATTTAACACTAAAATAACATTACTTTAATTTTAAATAAGTAATTTAGACTACAATTAACAAAAAATTGCTTGTAAATTTCAAAAATGTTTTAATTTAATTTTATGGCCTAAACATCAAAATTAAATTATTTTACGTCATTAAATTAATTATGAGCAAAGTTTAATTAATTTTTGATATTTTAAAAAAAGCAAATATAGATTTTATGAACTACAAAATGTTGTTGCAAAAATTCGTTTCATTATAAGCTTAAAATAAATTAAATTCATTAAATAATTGGTTTGTTTATTTTAATTAAATTTTAATGACGTGGCAATGAGCAATATTAGTATAAAAACAATTTTTGTTTTGACCCTATTCAAAATGAATCTTTTATTGATATTTAATCTAATAAGCTGCACTAAAAACGAAGAAACTAATAATATAAGATTGATCAACGAAAATATTGATCTTTTAAATAAACTTTATAGAAAAAAACGGGATATTAGATATAGAAATAATAAACCCGGTTATTATGGATCCAAAACTACTAAACCACCCAGGATAGATATGTTTTAGGAAGTGAAGAAAACTCAATGTTTCAATATTATCATTACGATCTTGGGTCATTGAAATACAGTACTATTTTAAATCTTTCTCAATATTTTTATGAAGAATTAAAAAAACATCCAAATTTTATGTTGACGTGTAGGAAAATTGGCCTTGATCCACGTAAACTTTCTTCAATAACAATGTTTGAAGGGTTTATTTTAAAATTTGTTACTAATATGGGTTTTGATTACAAAGATACCAAAGCTAATAGATTTATTCAGTCTATTGCATGGCTAGCTCATAAGCATATTGTTCTTTGGAGTCAAACTCACTTAATAAGCTACATGCATAATAAGTGGTCGATTGTATGGCAAAACATAATTAATAGTATTCATATAACAACGGACCATTATTGTTATTGGAGAGTCGAATTTCTATTTGATGGAGCTCAGATAGCATTTGCTAATAAACAATTAGAACAGTTAGGAAATGGAGCAATGTTAAAACCAACACTTTACCCTACTAATATCGACCATTCTTATGATCAATATGCTGATATAAATTTCATTGAGCATCCATCAACACTAATAGTAAATTAAAAGTTTAAGTTAATTTAAACTTTAAATTAAATCTCATTTCTTTAATTAACCAATTAAACGCAGATTTTTTACAAAAAAACAAATATATCATATGATTTCCTCTGTTTGTTTAGATGTTATAGTTTTAAAACTAGCAAGTCGTTCATTTTAAGAACAAACTTAATTATGTAGTAGACAATCATAAGGCTAAAACTAAAGCCATTTCAACTATCTTCATTTAGTGTAATACTTTAAACAATAAAAGACATAATTTTTTTATCAAATGTCTTTTTTGCATCTCTAGCTTTCAACCACATATAAATATGGCAGTCCTATTAGGATCGGCACATAACTTAACATTTTGCTGACTTAAGATGTTGAATAGCTTTTTATATAACTACCTACAATGTAATATTGCTTAAAGATATTACGACTATTTTGAATTAAATATCTTTACCATTTATAATTCTTATTTTTGCTATATATAACTGCCCATGTGCAAAAACAGGTTCAGGAAGATAAATACCGACATTGTCAAAAGACTGTCCCTGCGACTTATGAATGATCATAGCATATGAAACAATGACAGGAAATTGCCTTCTTTAAGTATATAGGGCAATATCGTTACGCTAAGTTACATGTCGATCCTTGGTATGGGCGCCACATAACCCCACGTTCTTTTAGTTATAATCTTTGCTATGATATAATTCTCTCTTAATCTGAGAATCTGTAGCCTTGTTTTATCTATGAGTCCCTTTCTCGGATCCACATTCCTCAATAACATTATCAGACAGCCGACTTTCAGCTTCAAAGTATGCTGAGGTAAGCCAGATGGCTGTTGTTTATTGAGGAACTCTGTAGTGAATCTTAAAAGCTCATAAGAATCGTCAGAGACGATCGTGTCTGCACTTTTATAGATGAACCCATCTTTATCAAACATACTAAAAACTTCTGCATCAATAACATTTGCATACTTGTGGTTAGAATCAAAATTACTTTGCTAATAATAAATTTGTATCTTATAATAATATTATTCTTAAGTATTAAACTTATAATTACTGAAAATATCTACAAATTTCTTGAGATTCTAGATTGAAAATATTTTACAAATGACATTTTAGGATTAGCTAAATTTATTAAATCACAATTTTTGATTTATGACCTATATACAAATACATACACACAAATCAAATTAATTATAAAAGCATCAAAAAAATCTTAACATAAATATTATTTTGTAAAAAATAGAACCAAGTTAATTTCTAATTTCAAAAATAGAGTTAAAACTTTTAAACACTTTTTTCTTATCGTTAAACATACAAAGATACAATTTTTTATTTAATTTTATTGTTTTTTTTTGTTTTTGAGTATTTTCATCAAATCTTTTTTTACCATAAGTATATGTACAAAAATATTTTTGTAAAGATACAATTTTTACAGATTAATTTATATATTAAATTTATTATAAATAATAGAAATTTATACACCAAAATAGTACATTAAACTTTTCAATATCGAAAATCTAAAGCTTCATTGTCTACTTAAAATAAAATTTTTTGTACAAACTAAATTATCGTTTTGATTTATTAGGATTGTTGAGATATTTAAATTCATAATTTAATGATAACTAATTTAATTGTAAAACAACCCCTTTAATATTTTGCACAAGACGAAATCAAAAAAATTAGGTATATAATTAAAATGCATTAATTAATAGAAAGCCAAAAAATAACATATAAAACATTAAATTAATACTTAAGTTAAAAGTTATAAAAAAATATGGACATATGTTTTGTTGTCATAATCATAACCTCATGCTTAACAATTTAAGCAGTATCATGTTTAAAAGCTAAAAATCAAATAAAAAAAGAGTAAATGTATTTATCATTTAATCTAAAATTATTAATTGTAAATTTTACCAGTTTAAAGTGACATTATACCTATAATTTCATTATTGTCGTTTTTGAAAATGTTCAATAGTCAATAAAATATGTATAGTAGAAATTAATTATATTAAATATAATAAAACTGAGTAGATTCTGATTAAATAACTCAGTATAGTCATTTTAGATTAAAAAAGTAAAAACTTGGAAATACGTCCTAAGATAATTTACAGAATGTTTAACAACAAAAGTTTATAAAATATCGCATTTTAGCTAAAGAAACATAACTAAAAAAATGTAATAGAAGCAAAATATCGTATTTAGACATCTGACGAGATAGTAACTAATACTAACATACATCAAACAATTGGCCTTTCACCGACTACAGAAGCATACAATTAAATTCTTATGATCAAGAAAATATTTGCAAGTGTTTCTTTTCACCAGATACAGAGAACAACCGAAAGAGTAGTTGAAATCAAGGACATAGTAAGAATTGCAAGTTAGTGGTGCTAGGGCATAAAATGACCAAGAAAATTTAACATGTTAAAAATAGTAATCTTATTCAATTTAAATTAGAAAGTTTTAATGTTTAGTTGGTTTATAACATTATTTAGTAAAACACTAGAGAAAAAGTTTATTTTAACCTTACTAGAAATATTTAATTTCACAAAAACAAAAAAGTTTACAAAATTCTTTTTTTAAAACAAGATATTGAGAAAAATTTTTGATGAAACTTTTAGCTGTGCCAGGGATTGCATAAAAAATAAAGTCATGCAAAATTTACACTTAAAAAATAATGAATACAGAAATTAAAATATAGACAGGTATTGTTTATTAAAATATGATTTTAGGTATTATTATGAAAAACAAATATGTTAGTATTAGATTTGCGGTTTATACAAAAATACAAATAGCTTGTCGACCCTTTATATATTGTTGAATATAAAATCTAAAGATAGTCAAATTTGGCTGCTTAAAATGTTTATTAGAGTTATGAACTGTATGATGCGTTATGATTTCAAAGTAAAACCAAATTAATTGTTTTTTTATTAACTTAATATTACTAATTTTATAGGCAAAAAATTGGAGAATTTAACATTGTTAAGCTGAGATGTAAAAAAGAATAGAATTTTAGTTTACAGATTTTTGGGTTACTTCAGGATGATAGAACAAAATCAAAATAATATTTATATAGTTAAAAAGTTTTAAACATAGACTATAACTTATTATAATATTTGTAAGGATATAAAGATCATGTGTATATGCAAATATCTAAAAACACTTAATCTAATATAATGACATTTATCTTATATAGTACTAGGAAATATCATGCATATATTTTTCAGTTTAAAGCAAATATTTGTTAAACAATTGCGTAAGATATTAAAATTTAACATTTTTTTTATAATTGTATATACTAAATAGTTTCTAGTAAGCCAGATTAACAATTGAGAAAACTAATTACCTTGGTGTATAACAAAAAAAAAGCCACACAATATGTTAATTCTTAGACATCACATTCTTGTCCAATGCTACCATTAAACACAAATAAATTATAACCATCTTTCTGTCTATAACGTCAATAAATTTAAAATGATAAAAATCGTTTTCAAGTGCAATAACTCATTTTGTAAAAATGTAAATTTATATTTTCTTAAATTTAATATTCGCTTTTAGGTCAAAAAATAAAACTTAATACGATCCTATGTTTTTTAATGCAACTGTCACTCAAAAAAGTTTATAAACTAATCTAATTGTTTATTTCTTTTATAGCAACAATTTAAGATTTAATGTGACTTTTGTATTTTACAAAAAAATATTAAATTAATTTCAATGTATATTTTTGAAATAGCTTTGTTCATAAATGAAGTTTCTGCTTTTCCAAATAAGTGTCATATTATCTGCTTTAAGTAGTCAAAGTAATAATTCACTGTTGAATACTTACAATATGACATATTTATTGGGTGTAAATGACAGCTACGTTTATACAACCGACAATGTTTTACTAAATAATATTGGAAAAAGGAAGAATTTGAGGAAAATACATTCTTCAAAACGACGAAGAGTTAAGAAAAATTCTAATGAATCAACAAAATCGTCTGTTTATCAACGATTTGATGATAGTTCAATGAAGAAATTAACTGTTGACATCTATAATAAAATTTTTGCAATTAAAAATGTAAAGTCATTACTCGAAGAAACTAATAATTCAGAAAAGTTTAATATTGATAAATATTTTAGAAATGTTCAAGATTTTATTAAGTATAGAAAGATTGAAAATTCGAATGATCGTTATCAAATAAAAATTCAGATTATTCGTTATTGATTTTTTTTGAATCTCTTGCAAGGGAAACATACCATCTATTGTATTTTGTAGTCGTTTTGGGTAACAAAATTGAAGAAACAGATAAGAATATATTAAAAGAAGAATTATTAAATACTTTAGATATTAAATTTAAAAATGACGAAAATTTGGAGGTTATACAATTTTTTGATGAAAGAAAATTGATTAAATTTTTAGATCGTTTAACTCTTCATGATAAAAATACTAGGGGCTTTTGTAAGATTACTAAACTTCTTTTGGAATTTAGATCAAAAAAAAGTTCTCAAGATGAAAAAAATAATTTAACTTCAGCAACTGATAGTATGTCTAGCAGAAAACTAGATTATACGACTAGTACTACAGAAATAGCTATTGAGTTTCCACCAACTGAAAAAATACAGTTTAAGACGGAGAAACCAGTTACTTTAAACGTTAAACCGTATAAAATTATTAAAAAAAAAGAAAATACATATAGAGGTATTTTCTATGCTTCTGTTATTATTATAGAAATCGTTGTCAGTTTGATTGGTTTTTTATTTGATTCAATCTTTATAGAAAATTTTGACTGGTGGTTGATATGGTATAATTAAAAAATAAATCTTAAATATTTTACTAATTTTTTAATAATATATCTTCTTAAAATACTCACTTAATCTAATGATACAAAACGACCGCGAACTTAAAACCTAACTTATCTAAATACTGATATTATAGATAAATTGAAGGATAAAATAATTTTTATTATATTTTAAATTAAAATCATACTGAGATAACATTTGACCATTACATATATTTTCGAACACCAAACCTTACAAGTTTATCTTTTTACATATTTTTAGGCAAAAAGTTAAAAAGTTTTTTTTGCTTTATTTCTGTTATATTTTACAATGCCAATAAAAATTTACAGTGCTAATATAAAAAAGATTACATGTTAAAATAAATATTTAAGATTGTAAAAGTTTATGAAATTAAACAATTATAAATAATATATTAGATAGCTAATTTTTACTCATTAAACATTATCCTACTCAATATAATAACAACAATTAGTAAAAACAATTAAGAGGTAATTCTTCTGAGCTTTTTTGTTAAGTCATTCGCATATTTGTTCTATAGTAAAATTATTAATGTATTGATAACAAATAAATATAAAAATCAGAATAATTACGTTATATTATAAATTAATTCATAAATGTCATGTAAAAACTCTTGATGGTAGTATAAATAAAATCTTAATGTTGTGTTAAACAATAAATTTCTTATATATTCTTTACTAAACTTATTGTTCACAATCAACTTAAATATCGATTTGCTGCAAAAATAAAATACCTTTGTCAAATATAAATAAAAAAGAATAATAAATTAATCAATACAATACAAATTACTCTTTTAAATGCCTTAGGGATGTTTTTTAAACTAATATTGTGCTATACTAATTAAAAAAGCAGTATTTACTAAAAAATTTTTGTGTAAATTTAATATATAATTTCTTATTATGGCTCTTATATCTTAAAATCTGAAAATCATAGGTCTATACAATTTAACAAAGTTTCTTAAGCGTATTACGTCACAATTAATTTAAAATAATTTTATGAGAAAAAAAGATATTTTAATAAATTTATTAAAAGTTTTTGAAAGAATATCAATCAAAAAATAATTATTGTTTTAATTAAATTTCGCCCTTGTTAATTAGTACATCTCGTATTTAAATAGCATGTTTTACACAAAATTTTCTAAAAAAACATTAATACAAATGTGAAAAATCAGAAATTTTTTATCTTGTCTTTATATTATGGTAAACTTCACTTAAATTCGTCTTTTGTTATACATGATTTTTTTAGTAAAAATAAACATTTACTGATTTATTCTTATAAAGTTCTTTTTAGCTATTGTACAAAATACACTACTTACTTAAATTTTAAATTCTTCGTTGACAGTTTAATTACTATACTTAACTAATAACAACTATAATTATTGTTTTATACCTTAAAACCTTTCTTTTTCTAATCATCAACTTTTGCTCATTATAGAGAATCAAAATACTTGCAATTTTTGTTAAATGCAAAATAATTTTTATGTCAAAAGATAATCTGTATAGAGCCAGAAACTAATAGAGAATAATTTAAAAAACCGATAATCGTATGTAAGTTATAAATATGTATTTAGTAATCTTTGTGGACATGCAAAAATTTATGCAAAATTTAAGAGCTTTAACGACTTGCTAATAATTTACTTGTAATTTATCAGATGTAATTACTTTAGATCTACAAATAGAACCTTATAATGCTTTCAAAACAACCGAATTGTAGTGGCAAAAAAAATAAAAGTATGTCTCTTTCTAAATTAAACCACATTTCAACCATCAACCGACCTTTTTTACAATGCGACATTATCGACAATTATTTTGTTGACATTTGTATTGTCAATACTACATCTTTTTGAACAATTTGGCACCGCTAAAATGCTAATACAGGTTTTTTAAACATTAAATTAGCACTATGACGATTTAGCTTTCGATTTGGTTATTAAGCTCAAAGGTCTTGACCAAAGTTGCATTCAATAGGATTTCACTAACTTATTACTAAAATACTGTAAAATACGTGTGTTTTATTATAAACCAACAATAAATGTTAAGTTTTTTGTTGACATTTTCCTCTATAACTTATTAATCAGTTTCATATGCATTATCAAAGTTTTTTAATAAAACAAATTAGTACTCATTGACAATCTAGTCTTCTTCTTATCTAATAGTACAATGCTTCTCTTTATTAAGTTAAGAAAGTCTTATAGTACTAATGATAACTAAGAAATTTGTTTGTAGATCACAAAATAACTTTTGAAATGATAATACAAGAATACTGACATAATTTATGAATGTGATTGTTTACATGTTATTATAAACAATAAAGATATAAATGATTCTTGAATGTATTTGAACAAAACTTAAATTTATAAAAAAATTTAATACCCTGCAATCTAATAGTTAAAATGGCATTAAATACATTTGTCAGTTAATTTATCAGTGCAAATGTTCTTTTAATTATTATTCAACAAAGATAAAGCTTTGTTGTTGTTTTTAGAAAATTTAGTAATATGTTGAAATGTACTAATGAAGATACGAACTTAGAATATAACAATCTAAAAAAAATAGAAGATTATAATTTGCAAATATCTTTGATATATGTCTTCATATAATAAATATTTATTTCCATTGTAAAATATTTTATATTGTCAAATTTTATAAATTATTGCTTATATTTTTTGCTATTTTAATTTTAGACGTACGTGATTTCGAGAAAAGATTGTCTGTTTTTCTCCATGTCCAATTAGAAAATCTAAATATTAGAAAAATGCACAAACTAATAAAAAAGAAGTAATGGTATTTTAAACCGAATATACTTGACATTATGTTATCTGCTATTAATAGCGATATAAATACTAAATTAATGCATTTTACCCACCCCTCCGAAAATAAATTTCTACTATTATCACTTTCTAACATTTCATTACGGGATTCAATTAATTTTTGAATTTTCGGAATATTTTTACATCTTAAAAAATCAATTTTATTTATCTTATTATTAATTGATTTATATTTCTTTTTGTGTTCATTGCGTTTAAGATATATTATGTCTTTTTTATAAAGTAAAAAAAAAAACAATTGAATAATTAAATTATCAATGATTTTACTTTCAAAAATATTTTCAATTGTAAAAATATAATTTTCATATGTCAATTTTATATTTATAGAAATTAACAAAACTTCCCTAAAATTGATATCATACCATCTTTCAAAAAATCTAATACGTTTATTACTTACTAAAGAAATAGGCTTATAAAATTTTTTGGCTATGTATTTTGTTAGAGCTTTTCCAACCGAACTTTCCTTTATTTTTATATTTTTGTTAAGTGTAAAATCTTTGACATATTTTGTAAATAATTAATAATCAATGATTTCTTGATTATTATTTTCTCCTATAGTTAAATGTGTTTGTATTTCTACATTTTTCAAAAACTTATCATAGACTTCTTTACAGACCAAGTTAAATCTTATTGAGTCAATACATGAACAATCACAAATATTATCAGAAAATGCTTCTTCTTTATTTCTCCCTTTAACCACAGTCTTATCATAAAGTATTGATAGACAAAGCTCTTGGTTGAACATTTTACGAGCATTAATTGGGTTATAAACAAAACTAATATTTCTTTCATCTTTTTTTACTACCTCTTTATTGTCTTTATCATCAAAACGTTTATTATTTAATTCAGGAATGCTCAAAAAATTGCTTTTAGCCCGACTATCATATTCAAAATTGTATTGCCTGCAGAGTGTATAAAAGAATAGGGTATGTTGTAATCTGTAGTATTTGAACTTAATATTTTACTAAGATGAATAAATATCATTGACATGGGTAATTATTTTTATATTTCATTTTAATTAAATATTAAAGTCAAAATTTAGAAAATTAAAATTATTATCCAAATAACTATTTTGATTTTTTTCTGATAACAATTTTTAATATATTTTATTGCGTCAGTTTTAATTTAAATTTCAAAATAATATAATTTACAACAAAAAGGGGTTTAAGCAATCATAAAAATTGTATATTATTCTATTTTGATAAATAAATTATTTAAATATTAAAGTTATTGAGTGTTTATTAGTTAGTTAAAATAAGAAGCTTAGAATTTTGTGTAGATAAAAATATCAAGAAACATTCTTAGATCTTGTTTATGATAATCTAAAATATGTAGAACTTCTTTATTGAATATCTTTAAGTTAGTTTGAAAATTTTGCTATAAAAAGTACAAGAAAAAACAGTTTAGTATTTTAAAAATAACATTATAAAAAACGTCTTTTTAATATTTTATGTAATTTAAAATGTCACTCATGAAGGCAAAATTGTTAAATTTAGATTTATTTGTTAAAAAAAGAAATCATAGAAACAGAAACACAATAATCAAACAAAATAGTATACTTTTGAATACAACATAAGTTGATAAAAGTCATACTTATTTTTAAATATTTGATTTCTAATATTTAGATTTTACAAATTACTATTGCTAAGAAATAAAACTGTCATAACAAAATTTAAAATGATAAATTTAGCTCAAAATAAGTAAAAATATTATCATTTTGATACTCATGAACTAGATTTTTACTCTTAGCAATTAGTTTAATTGAAAATATCGGATTCAGATATACATACTGTTTTCTAAATACAATTAATTTTTTGTGTAAGCTTTGTAAATTGAATAATTATGTATATATTATAATTAATAAGAAGGCATACTGTGTTGCAATTGAAATTAAAATTGATGTAGATTGATATATTTGACAATCTTATTTAAAGTACTAAAGTAGAGATATTAAATAAATGTAGCAAAAGAATTTACTCTTTGTTTTCCGCGTGAATAAGTATAAGAGAATAATTCGTGTATAATTTTCCTGACCTAGCAAATGCTTAACAAGTTTTTGTCTTAGTTGACACCGTTAAAATTTTATAAAAACGAAATCACTTTTATGTAATATAAACTATGTAGTAAGCTGTAATTTTACAATACACTAATTTGATGATTTTTTGATAAAGAAAACAATCAATTTAGTACTCCTGGAGATGTGGCTAATAGTAATAAGCCGTGCGTATTTTTATGAGTTTCGGCAACTATTAAATATCGAGCAGCAAGCAATATCATCTTTGTAGTGGCTGCGGCGAGATTAATTCTAAATTAATTCTCTGAGGGAGGGTTCGATCTAACGAATCTTCTTGATGATCAAAGATTATCCTAAAGCCAAAACCCAACAGGCACGGTGGAGCTTGATGAACTAAAATCTAAAAGGGTGATATTTATGTAAGTTAAACGCCGAAGGTTACCATCTGTCGATCAGTATTGCTGAGAGATGGTGGTCTGTGGTGCATTTTCTTATCCTGTGAACATAAAAAAATTATTAATTCATATTTATGTTTAAGATAGTCAAATAAATAAGGTTAAAATAGGGATAAAATTATTTTTGTAATTTATTAGCTTGGATTTTTTAATATAAATTTTCAAATTTATTAATATAAAAAATCAATTTGATTTTAAAGATAGCAAATGAATTAGGCTTAATGTATAAATGCAAGGTTCAAATAATACCATACGTCATGACATGGAACGGGATTGTGACAACATACCCAATAATTATGTTAATGCCATCGGCTTATCAACCAATACCGAAGCATACATCCAAATGAGAATAATAAAGAAGACACTAGAAAGCATCTCTTTTGAGCACCGGCGGGGACTCGTCGAGGGAGGATCTGGAACCAAGAACATAGTAGAAGTGGCCAGAAAGTGGTGCGGCTAGTAAGTGATGCGGCAGCGGAGGCAAAGTGAAGAAACTAACAAAAATAGCTTCAATAAATAAATTTAGTAAAATTTTTTAGATAATTTATACATTTTCAAATTTATATTTGTAATAAATAATAACGAACACTTAGAATCAGATAAAAAATCATATCTCTTAGACTTTACAAGTAAATTTAATAAACTTATTGATGTTAGTAATATCATTTTAAAAATGGATAAATGACATAATTTGGAGACACAAAATAACAAATATTTCGTTAAGATTATTTTCGTAAATAAAGTTACAAGAAGTAAACTTGATGTCTTTTTTTAATACCATAACAATATTGGCATAAATATGTATGTCAAAAATGAATTATATAAAAGAAAGATATATAAAGCACTTCTACCCTACGAATTTATTAATCTTTGTCAAATACTAATTAATATTATAGTAAATAGAAATGTAGATTGTAGTGAGAAAATATAGAAGGTGAAGATGATAGACTACAACATATTTACAACTACATCAAAGGAAGATACGAACTTGAAACTTAAATGACGGTTTATGCAATACCTTAACAAAATTTTTAGACTTTATTTATCGAAGATCAATTTTATCTACTAAAAAAAAGACTCTAAGCTTTGTATCCTACAGATATTAAATAATTAAATACGATAAGATTTATATTACCAAACTAAAAAAATTATAGAACTGATCAAACATTTGACTGGTTATAGAAAAGATTACATAGTATTGATTGTAACAAAGAGTATTTACAAATATGTGATAGTGCGTATGATGTAAAATTAGCTTACAAGATTGGTAAAAAATTATAAAATCGACTTTCGTGATTAATATTGAAGACCATTAATTATAATTTATAATAACACAAGTGGCTAATAAAGTTCATAAGAAATATTTGGCATTTATATTAATGTATTTTAAAAATTTTGCATCGGGAATAACCGTTCTTTTCTAGAGATAAAAAAATAAATAAGCTTCTTTTTATTTGATTTTAAACCTCTAGAATGGGACAAATATTCATATTACCTGGTTGATAATTTACATCAACAAAATAAATCAGTACTAGTTTTTACAAAATAAAATGTAAAGAAATATAAATCACAAAATAATTGTAAATTTTAATGAAGATATAATTGTAGAATTTATGCTAGTACTTTTTAGCCAGACTAATAATATGCCAGTTAATTGTCAGACATATAAACACAAGATAAAAGCAATTGCTATTAAAATATGTAATCAAATTACGTTCGCTTCATTATTTTTATAAATCTAAATACAATTGTAACTGTCATAATACAAAATATTTTTTCATTTATCATTTTTCTTCTTTATATTTTTTTTTGTTAAAATTTTCTTTTAATAATTTTTAATTTAATTATTTATGGATTTTGAAAAAATAAATGTTTTATTTTACAATCGAAACTTAAATGTTATGTAAAACAATCAAATAGAAACAATTGATACACTATTTAATATGTTTAGATTTACGTTCAATGCTTTTTAATGCAACTAAAAATTAATGGAGTTGTATATAAATTTTGTCAATAATGCATTTATACACGTCATCTTTATATAAAGAAATTAAATATTGCAATCTTAATCAATAGAAGAAAAGAATATTATTATAAAAAATAATTTTTGTATTTTCGAAATTGAAAAATTTAATATATTTTTGTATAAATTCTTTTTTTATAAAGACCTTATGAAATTTATTGTTCTGTTTATGTGTACCTTGAAGTACATATATGGATTAATAACTCAAGAAATGATTATTAGGGTTAACGAAGATGTTTTTGAAGGTGATGATTTGATGTTAAGTATTTTAAATCCATTTTTTGGATATGCTTATGGTGATATGCTATTATCTAGGTCAAGATATAATTATTTTTTTAAAAATCCTAATGATATAAATTTAATTTTAAGATTTATAGTGAAGAACAATCAACAAGTGTTTTATCTGTGGTTCTAAGCACTTTTTTTCCATCAACAAAGAAAATTTTTTGTACATCGAATTTTTCAAATTCTTTTCTTGCACAAGATTACTTCTTAAATAATTCGTCTAGATCAGACAGTATTAAAATCTTTGCAACGTTTTTTGTTAGACTACTTAAAAGGGATGATTTAGTTAAATTAGAAAAGTGTACTTTAAATAAATATAAAATAACTGATCCCATACTTTTAGAAATTCTCGTTGAAGCTATTGGAGTCGACCAAAACACATTAGCTCTTACATTATTAACACTTCATGCCTTTATGTTACAAGTTTTAAATACTGAAGACGAATTAAAAGAATATGTTACAAATATTATTAATTTTCTAAGTAAAGACGATAAAGAAATTATAAAGGCATCTCCTAATTATTACCTTAAATTTGAAAATGTAAAATGTTGTTTGAAGGAAAATGAAGTTTTTAACATACTCTATAATATTCCTCATTACAAGTTTCTTTTTTATTTTTATAAACAATTGCCAATCGATATGGAAATACCAGCCTACAATAGATTGATAGATGATTATGATGAAGATTCAAGGTTTTATGATTTTGTTGATGTTACATTATTACAATTATGCAATTTTTTGTTCTATAACGAAGAAAAAGAACAATTTGATTTAGAACATTTAAAATTGAATGAGGATTCAAATCTTTTTAAATTTTACAATAAATACAAAAAACCATTTTATTTTACTGATAAAAACATTAGAAAGGAATGGTCTAAAGTTATACAATCTTTGAATGATATTGATACTATTGATAATAACTACAACACAAATCTTGGTCTGATTTCTTACTTAAATAATTATACTAGAACAGTATTGAGTTCATCTATTTTTAATATTGTAACTATATTGACTAAAATTTGTAGTTCAAGGCATAACAATATAAAAAAAATATATACTGAATTATTTGACAAAGAGTTAATAGATAATGATATTTCTGATCTCGTAAAAAAATTTTTAAATCATATTGTTAATAAGAGTGTGTACTTAGAATGCATAAATAAAGGTATAGAAGTAGCAGATAATTCAATTTACGGTGAACTAAAGATAACAACAATAACGAATAATAAGGAACTTACTAGACAACTAAGCTATATTTTTCGTAAAAAATATATTTATGTATCTTTTAATGAAGATTATCTTTTTATTGATAAACTAAAAACAATTAAATTTGAATCAAATGATTATGAAAAATTCAATCCTCTTGAATTTATTATGTTTAGCTGCGTTAATATATTAGAAAACGAACGAAATAAGACAATTTATCGAACAAGTAATTTGAAATTATTATTTATAAATTGATTTTTAGTTCTTAAAATAAAGAAATGCTTAATTATTACTTATTTGATTTTTTAAATTGTATAAATAGATATCTAAATTTTTAACAATATTAAAAAAGTGGTTAAATCTGCTTAAGAGAATAAAACTGACAATTTTGAAAACTTATCAATTTTTTAGGTTACAATGATGATTTAGGTAATGGAGTAAGTCAAAAATAAATTTTTACAACGTACAAATCTAGAGATGATAAATAGATGTAACTAAAACTATACTTTATTTTTTAAATTGAAAAATGTAATAAAGATAGTAAATAAATGTAATTTGCCATCTTTAGATTTTTAAAGATAATCATTTTCTTACTAAAGTTTTTCTAATTTTTTTAATTGTGATCATTTTTGTATTGTAAAAAATGTATTTAATATTTTAATACCTGTTTTTGTTAATTTAAATTTTTAAATGCTTAAAAATGAGCAATATTGACTTTTTCGGTACAAAATAAGATTTTTGATAAATTTTGTTTTAATGATTTTTTGTTGCTTTTCAGCTACGTTTTTTAATTTTTAATGTAATTACAAATGTTTTCTGTTACAGTGTTCATAGACGTTTGTATTTTGTTTATAATTTATAACAATTTTTTGTTAAATTTAAAAAGTCTTTTATGTATTTTTTAGAGTAATCCAGAATTTTTAAAAATAAAAATAAGAAAAAAAATTTAACCTCATTATGTTTACAAACAATCTGCAAAATAAAGATTTAAGTAAACAAATAAAAGCAACATCAAATGATGATGACTTAGTCACTTTGTTTATTAAAACTGTAAATATAAAAAAACATGCATTGTGAAACAAAAAAAAGTAATACCAGTATATTCAGTTTCACAGAGGAAGCAAATGTAAATAAAAATTTATACAATTATAACCAAGACATTGACGAAGCAATGAATATGCTCACCCAAGCTGGGCCAATTTTCATTCATAACACCTGTACCATCAATCAAGTTTCTCCTATAATGACAGAAGAGCATTTCTGCGGAGATTTAAGTGTTACGGAATACAATATGCTTTTTAACAGAAACATCAACAGAGATCAGAGAAGATATAATAGTCCCACAGCCAGTGAGATTGCAATGGTCTTCTCTGTTCCTAATGGGGAGCCTCCCTTTGATAGAGATGTAAGAATCTATACAAAGGGTAAAAGCTTTGATAGTGAGCATCTTAATATATTAAGTCCTCACATTGACCCAATGTCATATGTTTTTTTTTCCACATGGTGAAACAGGATGGCAACCAAATTTAGCATTGATATCGTACCACAATGTACATCAAAAGATATCAATGCTTCAGTATAAGATAGCCCAAGTAGCCATTAAAGAGGGAAACTTCAATCCCATTTTATATGGAGGAAAGCTTTTTCAGCAGTGGATAATCGACTCTTATTTGCAAGTAGAAGCAAACAATTTAAATTATATTAAATTGAACCAAAAAAAGGCGAGAGTCGATTACTACAAGGGAATGGTGGATTATATTAACAATGGGTCTTCTGAAACAAGTAAACCTATTATATTGCCATCCACATTCCAAGGGTCTCCAAGAAATATGAGGGAGAGGTATCATGATGCAATGGCCATAGTAACTAAATATGGGAAACCAGATTTGTTTATAACTATGACCTGCAATCCAAACTGGCCCGAAATTAAAAACAATCTGTTTGAAGGACAGACTGTTTCAGATCGACCGGATTTGGTTGCTAGAGTCTTTAATCTCAAGTTAAAGGCTCTTTTAAGTGATATTCTTTCAGGAAAAGTATTTGGTGAAGTAATAGCACATGTATACAGCATTGAATTTCAAAAGAGGGGTCTTCCACATGCACATATGCTATTTATATACTAAGGATAAGATAGACACTGCCGATAAAATCGACAAGTATGTGTCTGCTGAAATTCCTAATAAGACAAGTGATGTTGGGCTTTATAATAAAGTGTTGAAGCATATGATACATGGTCCATGTGGTATTGCCAATATGCAGAGTCCATGTATTGAAAATGGTATCTGTACAAAAGGATTCCAAAAGAGTTTAGTGATAACACTATTATTAATAGAAGAGAATATTCCCAATACAGAAGAAGAAGTAATACATGTGTGGAAATCAAGAAATGTATGGTTTCTAATTCTTTTGTGGTTCCATATAATAAGTATCTTTTGGCTAAATATAATTGTCATATAAATGTTGAAGTCTGCACTTCAGTAAAGTCCGTCAAGTATATTTTTAAATATATTTATAAAGGTTACGATTGTGCAGAATTAGAAATGACAAACAATAATGAGATTAGCCAATTTCTTAATACAAGGTATGTCCCCCCCGCCTGAAGCAATGTGGAGATTATTAGAAAATAAAATGCATGATAGGTCTCATGATGTCATAAGACTTCCAGTGCATCTTCCACAAGAACAAATAATAATCTTTGAATAAGGCAAAGAAGACGAGAGAATTAATAGGGGTGATCTCGATAAGACAATGTTTTTGGCTTATTTTAAGCTAAATTTAGAAGATTCAGAAGCCTATAAGTATTTTTATAGTGAGATACCTAATCATTATGTATACTCTAAGGGCGAATGGAAGAAAAGACTTCGAGCCAACAACAAAATAATAACTCGAATGTACGCAGTATCTATGATGGAAAAGAAGAGATTTTATCTCAGACTTCTTCTTCTTAATGTTAAAGGTAGTACTTCGTATGAAAGTCTTAGAAGTTTTTTATGGAACCACATACAATAGCTTCGAAGAGGCGGCCGAAGCAAGAGGATTGTTAAACACGGATAAGTTTGGGAAGGATTTTTGGAAGAAGCTGTAGCAACACAATCTGCTCACATTGTCAGATTGTTGTTCTGCTACATCTGCTCAGTAAATCGTCCAAGAAATCCAGTTGAACTTTATAATAAGTTTAAAGAAGATATGATGGATGATTATACTGAAGATCATGAATGGAGTTTAAAATCGTTAGGGCTTCCTGAGCCAATGAATTGGAGCACTGATCTTGATGATCAGCAATTAGAGATGGTAGAAAACACCATCTCAAATTTAAATAAAGGACAAAGAGAAGCTTTTGAAAGAGTTGTAGCTTCTATTGAAAAATGAGGAAGATTATTTTTTATAGATGGACCAGCAGGAACAGGTAAAACTTATCTTTATAATGCAATAATTTATCAGTTGCATAAAGATAAGAAAAGTGTAATACAGTTGGCTACAACAGGTATAGCAGCTGATTTACTTGCTGATGGAAGAACAGTGCATAGTGGAATGAAGCTACCTGTTCCTTTTAATGAAGCAAGTATTTCCAAGCTTAAAATAAATTCTCCAGAAGCTACAAGAATAAGAAATGCATCATTGATACTGATTGATGAAGTATCAATGATGTCTAAATATGCTTTAAATGCGATAGATGAAGTACTTCGAAGACTTTGCAATCCCGAGCAGATCTTTGGAGGAAAGGTTATTGTATTGGGAGGAGATTTCAGACAAACAGCCAACGTTGTATTGAGAGACTCTGTCAATGACATTGTCAAGCCATCAATACAAGTTCGAGTTTGTGGAGACATGTTGAGATTCTTAGCCTTTCTAGGAATATGAGAGCTCAGGATCAACCTGAGTTTACAGAATGGCTAATGAAGATTGGCAATGGTTCTATTAATGATGGTCAGGATGAGTTCTTGATTCCTAGCAATTACCTTGAAAAGAATGATATCGTGAAAGCAGTATTCGGGGAAAAAGGAACTCAAGTCGGAAACGAATCAGTGAACAATAAGATAATATTGGCCACTAGAAATGAGGATGCGAATGTATTAAACAATCAAGTACTCAATCTTCTAGAGGGTCAGAGTAAAGATTATTGTTCAGCTGACAGTATCATTTCAGATGATCCTACAGATTATTTGAGATATCCTATAGAGTTTCTGTACAAGCAACAACCATCTGGAATGCCTCCACACTTACTAAAATTGAAAGTGGGAGCAGTAGTGATGTTGTTGAGAAACTTGGATCCTAAGAGTGGGCTTCTGAATGGTACAAGGTTGATAGTGAAAGAGTTGCATACAAACTTTATCATTGGACAGATATTAACAGGCAGAGCAAAGAATACAGTGGCAGTGATACCTAAGATCGATATGATCCCGAGTGAGAGTATACTGCCATTTGTACTCAAGAGAAGACAATTTCCTGTTATTGTGTCTTATGCAATGACAATTCATAAGGCACAAGGACAGTCCTTTGATACTGTGGGAATATATCTGCAAGAGCCGGTATTCACTCACGGACAATTGTATGTTGCTCTTTCACGAGTAAAGCGGGCGGCAAGACTACAAATCTATCTTCCAAAAGATGCTAAAGGCAAGATCAAAAATATTGTCTACAAGGCACTTTTAACTGGAGGATAAGGGGCGGCAAGGTATTGGCTGTAATGTTGCTTTTATATACTGTTAAGCATTTTTTGGTTGTAGGAATCTAGATCATTCAAAGTCACGTTTACTTACAAAAGCTATGCTGTTTTTGTATTATACATTTGAGTTGTAATAAATTCGATGTTATGAGGGACGTTTGTTGCAAAAGTTATGCAATTTAAACACCAGTTTTTTACGTATAAAGAAGCTTTATGCTGTTAATGGTCGTTTATTAAAGGAAACTGTTGTTTTTTACAACAAAATAATCTAAATAAATTCAGAAGATATGGTGTTTTACTCAAACTCAAGTTTTTTCATTATTATACATAATCTTGTTCTTAGAACGGGTAGTTTTGCTAATTTATTTATTTATTTCTCTCATTATCTAATTATTGATAGAGAATTTAAAACAACAAAATTAATAATCAAAAAACTTTTAAAATAAATGTAAAGTATATTTATCAAAAAAAAATGTAAGTTTTAATTGTGTATTTATGCTTGTATGTTTAGCCTGATTATAATACGCTAAGTAAATTGTAGACATATAAAAATAAGATAAAAGCAATTGCTATTGTATATGTAATCAATTATATTCTCTTAGATAATTTTCGAATATTGTACGACAGATATTAATGTCAAAATATAAATTGTGTTTTCAACTTTGATAAATTTTCTCCTTTTTACTTTTTATCAAATTTTTTTCTCAATGATTTTTAAATTATTTATTTATTGATCATTTACAAACCAAGCTATCTATTTCATTTTACAATTATATTATGTTAAAATTATCAATTTGAAACAATTGTTACATAGTTTAATATGTTGTAATCTACGTTAAATGCTTTTTTATGCAATTAAATATTAATGAGTTGCATCAAAAATTTGTCAATATAACATTTTACACGTCATTTTTTAACATACAGAAATTGAACATTGCAATCTTAATTCATAGAAAAAATGAATATTTTATATATTTGAAATTGAAAAATTTAATTTATTTTTTAATAAATTCTTTTTTTATAATGACCCCATGAAATTCATTGTTCTTTTTATTTGTACTTTAAAGTACATACATGGATTAATAACTCAAGAAATGATTACCAATGTAAACGAAGCCGTTTTTAGAAATAATTCTTCGAATAGTCGTGTTTTAAACCTATTATATAGATACGTTAAAACTGATTATAGTAGTTTGGAGTTAAGTATCGTAAACCCATTTTATTCATATGCTTACGCTGCTGCATTATTACATGAGCATAGAGAATCTTATTTTGGTATACTTAAAGCCTATCAAAATAAAAGAAAAGAATTTACAGTAAAGATAAATCAACAGATGTTTTATCTGCGGCTTTAATCAATTTTTTTGCTTCTCTAAAAGGCATTATTAGCATATAAAATCTTCGGGTTTTAGTCTTGCCAAAAATATTTCTCAAATAATGAAAGTAGAACAAAAAATATAAAACTTTTTAGTAATTTTTTTCTTAAACTACTAAAAAAGGATGAATAATTAAGTTAAAAAGTGCTTATAAAGATTTAATAACTTATAGCGAACTCTTAGAAATTTACAAAAAGGATATTGGAGAAAGCGAAAACACATTAGCTTATACTTTATTAACACTTAATGCATTTATGTTAGAAGTTTTAAATACTGAAGACGAACTTAAAACATATGTTACAAATATTATTGATTTTCTAAGTGACGAAGATAAAAAAATTATAAAGACATCATCTAATTACTATTTAAATTTAACAGATTAAAAAGTGAAGTAGATGAAGAAACATGTTTTAATACATTGTATAATATTTGTAATTTTAAATATCGTTTATATTTTTTTACACTTCCGGCAAATATTAGGTTAATAGATGCCAGTGATACCCTAACACCAGCCTATGATAGAAAAAGTGATAAATATGATGAAGCCTCAAGCTTTAAAGATTCTGTTGAAACTGCGTTATTGTTTTTATGCAATTTTTTGTTTTATAACAATGAAAAAGAACAATTTAATCTAGAGCATTTAAAACTGAATAAGGATTCGGATCTTTTAAAATTTTACATTAAATACAAAAGACCATTTGATATTAATCAAAACATTAGAAAGGATTGGTCTAAAAGTTGTACAAGACCTGAATGATATTAATATTATCAATAAAAAGTGCAACAAAAATCTTGGTGAGATAATTTACACAAATTTTTCTACTAGAAACACTTTGAAATCATCTATACCTAATATTGTAACTGTATTGACTAAAATTTGTAGTTAAAGATTAAACAATATTGAAAAAAAATATATTGAACTATTTGACAGAGAGTTTACAGCTGATAGTGTTTCTAATCTCGTACAAAAATTCTTAAATTTACTATCAAGTAAAACAGTAGACTTAAAATTCATGAGTGAAGGTATAGCAGTTAGAAAAAACTTATCTACGGTACACTCAAGATGACATTAACGACTAAAAATAAGAAAGGAATTAAAATACCTTTTTATTTCTCAAAATATTAAGATAGCTTTTGATGATAAAGAAACTTTATCCATTAGAGAACTAAAACAATTCAATTTAAATCAAAAACAAATTGTTTAAAAGATATTAATTAACGACTTTAAATATATTAATAAGAAGATGATTTTTAATTACTAAAATAAAATTTATTTTTATAATTTTCCCAGCAAAGCTACTCGTTTTGATTAAATTACTTAAATAATTTTATGCACTTGTAATGATTGTCTTTTAATTTTAAAATCAGTTTTAGATGTTTAACATAATTTTATGTTTGTTTTTATCATTTGATTTCTTACTGTACAATTTAAAAAATAAATAAATTATATGTTACAAATCTAGATCCTAATATTTTTTATCGTTAAATTGATAATTAAGTCTGCTTTACAAAATAAATATGCCAATTAAAATAATCATTATTTTTTGCATTAAAATTGATGATATGTTTTATTTTTTATAGCAACATTTATAATAGGTCTAAAAAAGTCAACAATGAAGCTCTTAGTTCATAGAACTACCTTAATAATAAATTTATTAAGTTCTAACTACATAAGAGACAGGCATACTATTTATCAATAATATTAATGTCATATGGTGCAAAATATTAATAAATGTTTTTATAAATACAAAAATCAATTTCTCGTCTAACTATTTAAAGTTTTACCGTTTTGGTTAACTTTTAAATTAAAATATTTATCATTCCGTTTAAGTTTAGAATTAAAATATGTAAATTTTGCAGATTTTATTCTTTGCAATGTTCTAATTATTAAATTTACAATTTTACTGATTGTTTTCAGTTTGATTTACAACAATTGTAAATTTAAACAAATAATTCCTACTTTACTCTTGGATTTACTTCTTAAACCAATAATTTATTATGTCTTATTTAATAAAAATATGTATTGAAATTTAATTTAAAAGTTTCAATTATATAAATTTTAATATTATTTCTACACATATATATGTATTATAAATAATAAAAATGTATCTTTTCTAGTATTTTAACATTTTTTGAAGAAATATCTGTTATAATTCACAATAAATAATTTCTTTATTAAATTAAAAATTTATTTATAAATTTTACATAAAATTAGTAGCTAGAAAAAAGAAATCCATAGTTTTAAAATACAAAATAATATAAAATCATATTTCTTAAACAAAATAATAAAAAATATGACAAATCTATTTTTTTAATATAAATCAAATTTACAAAATTTAAAAAATAATATGTTGACAGAACATAATATTTTTTAGTTAAAAACTAACAAAAATCTACTTTACATGATAATCTGTATATGCGTACTTTTGTAAAAATGTAGTAATTTTTAATTTAATTTCAAAAATAAACATCAATAATTAAATATTAAAGAGGCAAATATTAATAAAAAATAACACTTTTGTACTACTTATAGAAATTTAATTTATAACTATTTAAAAAGAAAATAAAGGTTTACCCATATGTTATTTTCAATTTTGTTCTTAGGTTTTATAAAAACAGCGATTATGAATTCGACACATTCATTTACAAATTTTGAAAATCTTTCCAGTTTATATGTTCCTTTTCAAACGAACCCAAGTTATCATAATCCAATAAATAATGCAGGCTACAAAAAGTCGAATAAAAAAATTAAATCTAGACGCACAAGACGAGATGCTGATGTACAAACAGGCCAGAAAAATTGTAAGGACGTAAGGGTAAAATATATAAAACCAAATGATGTAATGTCCTTTGAATGTGTTTGCATAAAACTACTAACAAATCTTTGTTCAAAAATAATAAATAAAATTAATGACGATTTACCAAAAACTTCTTTAAAGCAAAAAGAGGCTAAGTTATCGAGAGATATTTTCGTAGATTATGTTAAAAAGTTTATTAATAAAGATAAGATTACAAATGATTCATCTAATGTTATAGACTACAATTATTTCTTAGCTGAGAAATTGTGGTTTCCAATTTATCTACTAAGTAATAAAAAATTTTATAGTGAAGACTCTAAGACTTTAGAAGATTTACAAAAAAGATTGATTCACAATATAGAAATTGAAATTGATGGTAATTTGGAAAATAAAATTGTTAGTGTTTTCAATATTGATAATTATAGGAGTATTATTAAATTGATTCAAACTAGTTTTCAAGTGAATGATAAAAATCCTTGTGCATTGGGAAATAGTATTGATGATCATTTAAAGGATTTAGACGATAAGAAAAATTCAAAAATCGAAATTTTGAGAAAAACTATTTCATTTTTTAACAGTTCATATTTTAAAATCATATGTATTATTTTAATTTGTCTTGTAGGATTCTCAGGCCTTGGTCTATTTATTTATTTATTATCGTTAGGCTGGTGTAAATGCAGAAATGCTAAAAAAAAAAGGGTTTCTCATTCTACGACAAATTTTGTTGACTATCAATATGTTAATGTTCGGTCAGATGATATGTCTGAAGTAACTTTTAAAACAGATGAAGAATATAAAAAAAAAACTTTTGATGAAGAAGCTTCATTTATTTCATTTTAAAAGAAGTTTAATAATCTTGTGATTTTTATTTAGAAAAAGTTAGTATTAATGAATAATTAAATATGATTACAGATTTTATTAGCCTTAAATAAGTTTGAGTATATAGTTTATTATTATATGTTATTTTATTTTCTAAAATTTTTTATACCTTGTAATTTTAAATAGTGTTGAATTAAATAAAAAAAAATTCTAAAAATTTGGTTTAATTAGATTAATGAATTTTCTAAGTAAACTCAACAATACATTTTGTAATTTCTAATAAGTATTTACAAGTTTGTATAATTTCTAATACGTTATTTAAAATTTTTTTTAATACGTTATTTACAAATTTGTATATATTTAAAGAGTTATTTACAATTTATTTTAATACGTTATTTATATTAAAAATTACATATAAAGTCAAACAATATTTAAACATATACAGGAATCTAAAATATAAAATAAAGCTGGTTTAACAATGAAAAAATTTATTAATTATTACTAACAAAAATAAATGCAATTTTTTACAATTAGCTCAATATTTAAATGTTAAAATTGCAGCAATTGTAAATTACAAAATATTTTTTCAGTGTCTGCTAGAACTATAAATGTTTTTAAGCATGACTAAAAGGTACTTTCGTGTAATTAAATTGCATGTCTAAATGTACATCTTAAGAATTAGCTTTGAGGAAAATGAAATTAGTACAAATTGAATATTCCCCGTATGGAGAAAAAATCTTGTAGGGCATTCTAACATTATCGCCTGACTTTATTGCAAGTTAAAAACCCTTTGTGTTTTGATAGCACTAATTCGTTAATTGTCAACCCCTTTAATTTATTTTACAAGGGCACTAACAACTTCCATGTGGAAAATCCCTATTAAAACGTTGAAGATAGATGACCTGTAAAATTTATTTTAACAATAGAAAATTTTTAAGGTTTACTTTAGTATGACATGTAATAATATTACATAAGCTGATTAATGAAAAATGGTTTTGTATAAAACAAGAGATTTTTTGTTATGAGTTTGAAAATTTTATTTGATTTCTAAATCAATTTAACTATTAAAATAATCTAGACAAGGATTTTAATATTGATAAATCTTAAAAATGTTTATAGCATTTATAAGTTCAACTTTTTGATATAAATGGCGATTTATATTGCAATTAATTATTATGTCATCTTAGTATTTTTAAATTGTTTTATAGGCAAACAACTAAAATTTTTTATGTTTATAACAAATTAATTGTATTTTTTAATACTTTTTATTTAGAAGTATAAGTAGTTTCTTTTTTCTATACAAAACTAGCTCTATAGATTTTTTGATACATTTCGAAAGATAATTTATAATCTATACTTTTAATATAAATAGAGCCTGATAAAAAATTTTATTAATTTGCTCCATTTATTATCTATAAAAAAATTGTATTTGTTTATATTTCTATTTAATTTGTTTAATTTTTTTTATACGATTTATGCCATACTTTTAAAATTTTTAAATATATTAATATTAAATAAAATATTATTGATAGTGAAAACAATATTATAAACATTAAAAAAAATATTTTAAAGCTTTAGTTCTGTAAATATTTTGAATGTTTTGACAACAATGAAAGTTGAAGTAGTAACCTTTTATACTATTCAGGTGTCATATCTAAACTACATAATAAAATGGTTTTTTATACCTTGCACTTTATTTATATTATTTGATAGTGTTTTCAATTAGTTATTTAAACATTAAAATAAAAATAAAAAGTTTATTGAGTTTTTTTATAAAATTCGCCTGTAGGATCAATTTCATAAATGCAAGATCCCTTATTAAATTGAAGTTTTTTACTATAACTATAAATATTAACCCCACCTAAATAATTCTCTTTAAATTTAACTATTACATATGTCTTAGATGAATCTATTGGCATGGTTACTTTGTAAAAAGTATTATAGCTTTTAAATTTAAAAGCTAAATTATCATTATAATTATCGTTATCTTTTTTATATTCATTAATTAATATGTTTAATGCATCCTTATTTACTTCAACAAGATCAAATTTATAGTATGGAATGTTTTTGTTTTTTTCAGGTCTTTCAATAAGAAATGGGATGTCTTGTTCCGATAAATTTTTTGACAATTCAATTATATAAAAAAATAAATTTTTTTCATTAATTAACTCGTTCTTAGTACCAATGTAAAAATCATATCCTGTTTTATGTTTAACTGTAAGTAATATTGTAGTGTATATTAAAGAAAAAAAAGTAAATAAAAACATATGGGCAATGAAAAAAATTATTTATTAAAAAATAGAAAAATTTATTGGTTTGTAATTTTTTTTGGAAAATTTCAAAAAGGAGTCATATTTGATTTATTTTAATTAAAAATGTAATGCAGTAATTAATATTTTGTTTTAAGTCATAGTTTATTTCAGATTTGTCTTTTTTTAATATTGAAAATGACGCATTTCAGAGTCAATCATTGAATAATTGAAAAAATAAAGTGTCAATATATATTTAACACTAAATTATTGTTATTTTGACCACAATCATCTGAAAAATGCAATGGCTAGAAATTGTTTGACATTTAATAATTGTTAAAGCTAGTCTGTGTGATATAAAGTATACATCTAAATTAACTAGATATTTTTTAGCATTAGAGGATTTAAATACTCTAAAATAATGCAGAAAAACAATTGTACAAATTTAGATAAGCTTTGCAAGTAAAAAAGATTGTTCGGTTTAATATTTCTATACTCCTTTATTTTTAAATCAATTTTTGGATAAATTACAGCTATTTTCATGTTGTTAAGGATCTATTTGTTACAAACAAATCATTGTAATACAAACAAGTATTTCTATCGGTATGTTAAATAGCTAATAATGTATTATTGATTAAATAGATACTTACCACGTTTAATATTTTTAAAAGTAATAGCGTAGAGATTTTTACTTTAAATATCTCTAGGAAAGATTACAATTTATATGTCTTAGTCTGTAAAATCATTCGTTAAAAATAAAAAAGTTATAATAAATTGCGTATAACTTTTTTGCTTAATTACATTGTAAAGTATTTCACAAATATTTGATTAAATACACTTTACTTGTTTTAACATTAATTTAAATGTAAGTATTAGAAGAAGTAATAGTTGGCTTATAATAATTAATGTTAAGTTATTTATTATTACGAATACAGATAAGATTTTTTAATTAAATTTGCAGAGTTTTGAAAATATACATGTGAAATGTAAAACTGCTATTTAGTAATCTTTAGAAGTTTTAAATAATTAATTTTGCAATGTAATTCATAAATTTGTACAAAGTTATATTAATTTTGCAATGTAATACATAAATTTGTACAAAGTTATATTAATTTTGCAATGTAAATCATAAATTTGTAATTTCAATTTAAATGAATACTAATTAGTAAAAAATAAAAGTTTAAATTTTTTCATTTATCTTTTACACTTTGAAATATTTTATTACAATTTGAATTAGAAAGAATACAAAAGTATTGTTATATTAAGTATTTTATATTTAAAGACTAGAATGTATAGTTTTCAGGTAACCATTCTACAGTGTATTATCAAGTAAATAATTCTTTATAGATAAACTATACTAAATTAACTTATATGAACATGCTATTGAAGTTTTAGCATTTTTAAATAAAGCTAGAAGTTCATCAATAGTAAAAACTTTCTGCTTTTCCGGCTAAATGTTATATATAACTAACTAAGTAGGATCTGCTATTAATAGATATTATAAATTATCTGTACTATTTTAATCTAGTTATTTAAATATCTTAGATTTACTAATATGCAAATTTATGATAATGTGACGATATCGAGACTCATTTAAAAAATGTTAAAAGTAAAAATTTAGTATGTGATAAAAAAGGTGGAAAAATTAAAAAGTAAAATATAATCTCTTTATAGGATTAATTTAAAAACTGAAAAATTATTGTAATATAAGTTCTTTAATCTTTTTCTTGTTTTTAAAAAGGTGTTAATACAATTCACGTTTTTATACTATAAATATCTTTTTAATGTTCCTATGTGGTGTATTTTGATCTTTTAATTAACTGTAAAATATTTTAGTATTTAAAAAATAAAACTATATATTTTTACAATTATAACATTAAATCTAAAAATTACACAAGTATATATTTTATAATAAGTATTAACTTTTTATTAATAGTTCAAAATAGTTCAGTTTTTTATTAATTAATTAAAAATAATAAATAGTTTAGTTTTTTATTAGTTAATTAAAATATTTAATAAAATTTAATTTTCAATATAACCCCAATGGTTTATTTAATACTTTTAATATTATGTTCTAATGATAATAACATCAAAAATATAAAAGATATCTCATTTGAGATAACTTCTAGTAAACATCAAATTTTTAGTGATAGGTCAGATTCCTTAAGTTTTATTAAGGAAGAGAATGTTAATGAAAATGAAATTGAATTCCTAGAATCTTTTATTAGTTTAAATGTAAATGAACTTGATTTAATTTACAAATCAATTGATCAAATTTTATCTAAGGATAAAAATATTTATATAGTGCTTCTCAATAAACTTAATATTGCTATTAACGAGATAACTAAAATAAAAAAAAGTAAAACAATATCTTTGTCAAAAATTTATTTGTCATTAATAAAATTAAACTTTACATCAGAGAATATTAAGGAAATGAAAATTAATAGACGTAAAATATATCGAATGTTTAGTTTTTTACAAAAAATTAAAACTGTTTATCTTCCTATAATAAGAGGAAACATACATTTACAGATATCACCATGTAATTTCTTTTTATATGATTTAGCTATCGATATAATGACCGAAATACTTGAAATCTTGTGTGTAAATTTTAAATACACTAATGTTGAATATTATTTTGATTATTATATTGAATATTATAAATTTTTTACTAAAAACATGAAATACATTTTAATAATATACCGTTATTAGAAATTTTTCAATTATTTAATGAATGTTTAAATTGTGAATTTACCAAATCTAAAATTGAGGGAAAAGATATTAAATGTTATTTACAAAGGATAATTAAATATTTAAAAGGGTTTTGTAGTAATGTAAATACTTTTTGCATAACTTTTAGTGAGAGGTCTCAAAAGATAGTTGAAATAATAAACAACGCAAAAAAAAACATTTACAATAATAAACAACGGAAAAAAAGACATTTACAATAATAAACAGTATTCATTTATATTTAAAAATGAATAAAATTATAATATTAATAAATGTTATGACATCTGCATTTCATTAATTTCTATAAGTATTTTTTATCATAACTCGCATAGCTACCCGTTCTAAGAACGGGGTTGTTTTAATAATCATATATGCACTTGTAATAATTGTTTTGCAATTTAAAAATAGGTTTTTTATGTTTTACATCACAACATGTTTGTTTTTAATACTTTTAAAAATTTATGTTTTTTCCACTTAGGGGTGAAAAATTAAATAAAAGAGATTGTCAAAATTATTTTATTTAATTTTTTAACCCCTAGAGAAAAACAAAAAACATCAAAAAATGCTTATTTTTACAATTTTTAAATTCTCATTTTTTACATTATGGGTGTAAAAACTAATTTTAATAAATTTTTGAAATAATAACGTTCTTATAACAACGTAACTTTAAGTTCATACACACACTTATAATAATTATTTTTGAATTTTAAAATCAATTTTAGACGTTACACAGTATAATATGTTTCTTTTTGTAATTTTTTTTCTTCTTTTATTAGGGTAAAAATTAAATACAGATTTTTCTTATCTTTTTATAATATAGAGATTATTAAATTTGGCTAAAATTTTTTATCGAAAAGTAACAACACTAGAACTTTTAATTTAGTAAATTGAAATTAACCTGCAAGATTATCATCACCTAAATTATAAATATAAATTTGTATTCCCTAAGAATATATACTTTATTTTTTATCATTACAAATAAATAAGTTTTATAATCAAATTTTATTAGTTTGTAAAAATAAGCAGGTTTAAAGCTTCTAGAGAATTGTGAGTTGTATAGAAAATATAAAAACGGATATACTTCGAAATAAATATACATATTTTTATATTTATTGAAGCTATTTTTGTTAGTTTCTTCACTTTGCCTCCGCTGCCGCATACTTAGAAATAAATATACATATTTTTTTACAATTAGTTTGAAATTTGTTTAATGATTTTTTAACTTATATTAACACGGATTTTTTTAATTGATTAGTAGAAATTTAAATTTCCCTATACCTTTCGTAGTACTTAATTTTCCATAATAACTTATGTATGTTTGTATTCTTTTGATAACACCTAAATATTTGTCATTTTTATACTTATTTGTTTATTTTTAAACTAAATTATCATTAAAAACTATTTATTCTTTTATTTAAAAATTTATACCTTTCAATTTGCTCTTGTTTTTTGAAAGTAGCTTTCGAGTTATCAATATCTGCTATACTGCCTTCTGGTTGTTTTGATATTTTTTCTTTTAATTGTTTTACTATAGCGTGAGCTTTTAGTCTATCAAAAGCATTTTTTGAAAGAGCAAGATCACTACTATTTAATTGTAGACAAAAAACAATGCTAATTAATATAACTGTAATAAAATGAAACATACTATCTTTAAAAAAAGAGTTTTATTAATTTTATGAAACAGATCTTACTTTGAAAAGTTTTAAACATATCAATATAAAAAAATAATTTATATGATTTTAATTTTCTTTTATTACAATGTTACGTTTTAACTTTTTAAATTTTTGACATTTTAATTTTCTTTTATTACAATGTTATGTTTTAACATTTTAATTTTTGACATTTAATATCGTAAAAAATTATTTGTAATTTTAAAATAAATACTTAATATTAAATGTTAATTTTGAATACTTCCTTCATAAAAACCAATAATAAATAAAATTGTTATTTTTTTAACTTATTACAGAGTAAATTAAAACTGCTAATATTTCCAATACCTGTTTCATTGCAAATTAATATGTTTATCAATTATTATTATATTGGAAATTAATATGTTTATCAATTATTATTATATTAAAAATTAATATGTTTATAAATTATTGTTATATTGGAAATAATATTTTTATCAATTATTATTATATTGCAAATTAATATGTTTATCAATTATTATTATATTGAAAATTTCTAAAATAAAAAAAAAGGTCGTGCCGAGATTCGAACTCGGATTAACAGATTCAGAGTCTGTTGTGATAACCATTACACCACACAACCATAAATTTTATAATTTATTAAAGTATTATTAAACATATCACATAGCATTACATTAATCTTATTTAGCAACATTGTGGGTTGATTTATCATTAAAAAAAGGAAGTAATTTATGATTTATTACGCTGAGACTGAAAAAAATATTTACTCTCTTCTTAATGTTGAAAAAGTTTAAATTAATTTCTAATTAAAATTCTACATATTTGTATTGTTAAAATAACAAATTAGAAATAAATTGTATTATCAATCACTAGTTCTGTAAATGACTTTGTTTAAAAAGACGGAAATATGTGATAATTTGAAATATAATAAAATATCTTTGTAAGCTAATTAATAAATCTGTTTACTTTTTTAGACAATTATTAACCAAGATCAAAATATTATTACCTATCAATTTCAAACAGAATTAAAATAGAATAATACCTTTTTTATGTAAAGCTGTGTAGTATGTTGATTTCTTAGAATGAAAAAATGATCAATTTATTTGAAAATCTTAATTTCTTTATTTTTTCTAACCCTTATGAATTACATTGCACTCGCTAACATACTCAGATATTTAGGAGATTTGGTACACATTACAAGCAAAGTTGTACTTGCTAATAAAATTGAAAAAACCAAATCTTGCTCAGGACTAAGTTTTAAAACACAATTTCTTTACTTAATTGTTTTTATTACAAGATATTTTGATCTTTTTGAATTGAATGTAACAAGTTTTAGAAGTATTTACAATTTTATTTTGAAAATCGCTTTTATTTGTTTTCAATGTCTTGTCATTTTTCTTATTAGAAAAAAATTCTATTCTACGTACGACAGAAAAACAGACGTATTTAAAATAAGATTATTAATTATTCCTTCAGCTATAATATCTATACTTCTTAAACCTACTACTAATGGTGTTTATGATTATATTTCTGAATATTTATATGTTTTTTCACTGCTATTAGAAAGTGTAAGTATACTTCCACAACTTGTGCAATTACAAGAAGAGGGAGAATGTGAAAGTTTGACTTCTACTTTTATATTTTTATTGGGAGGTTATCGATTTCTTTATACCTTGTATTTTATACTTAAAAAATTGTCAGGTGGTAAAGTAGGAACACTCCTTGTTACTACTGGAACAATACAAGTCATTTTATATGCTGATTTCTTTATTCTTTACTATAAATATGTGTTTCAGAAGAAGATTACAAATAATTAAAACAATTAGGTCTTTTTTTAATATATTATTTTTGTTGTTGTTTATAATTGTATTAAGTTCATTTGTACAAATATAATTTTGTAAAGTGTAACAATAAACTCTACCTTTATAAGGCATTACTTTGAAATTTATTAATTACGGTGATTCCATTTGTACAAATAGAATATTGATTTCTTATAAAAATAGTAAACTCTGTCTTTATAAGGTATTATTTTGCTAAATCATTATAGTTAAATTATCAATTATTTTTATGGTATTTTATATTAACAGCATTTCATTCATTGAATTGATTTTTTGATTTCCTTCTGTTTATGCTAAAAATATTTTTTTATGCCCTTAAATGCTTTCATCTAATGCTAAAATTTTCGAGATATTATCTTCACCAGCAGATTCTGTTTCCGAACTGGCTTTCAGTACATATCATAATATGATGATTGCATCAAGTTGGGATGGTACAATATCTTTATATAATCCTTCAACACCTTCTGGGTTTTTAAAGAATCTTCCTTATTCAAAGCCAATGTTAACATGTTCATTTAGCAAAGACAACCCTGTTCATTGTTTTGGAGGAAGTGCTGATGGTTTTTTACATTTTTTAGATTTAGAAAAGAATACTACAAATAACATTAAAGCACATACTGATGGTATTAGAAGTGTTAGAACACAATTAAATACTGTTATTACAGCTAGTTGGGATAAAACAATAAAATTTTGGGATACAAGATCTGCTCAATGTACTAAAACAATAAATTGTGACGGTAAAGTTTTTTGTATGGATCTGCAAAATAATTTAATGTGTTACGGTACATCAACAAATGTTTTGTATTCCGTAAATTTAACCAATTTAGATTCTACAAAAAAACATTCTCCTAAATTTAATTACATGCTAAAATGTGTGAGTGTAGGTTCTGATGATAAATCTGTATTGGTAGGAGGTATAGAAGGTAAATGTGAGATGATAAATACAACTTCTTATTATAACGGTATTACTTTTAGAAGTCATAGAAAAGATTTAAAAGTTTTTTCTGTAAACACGGTCAGTATATTTCCAAAAAATTCGAATGCTTTAGTTACCGCAGGAAGTAACGGTGATTTAATTTTTTACGATAATTTAAGTAGAATCAAAACTTTTACAAAGACGGAAGATCTTCCGATCACGACAGGTTCACTTAGCACTGATGGAAAAATATATGCTTATGCTTTAGGAGATGACTGGTCAAAAGGTTATGATGGTGTGTATAAAAAGACTTCTATAAAAATTCTAGATTGTAATTCATTGGGAATAAAAATTGAATAAAACGTAGTAAATTTATTTTTGTTTCACAAATTTTACATCTTAAACATTAAAAATAAACATTTTATTATTCATATGAAGTTTTTTATATTTCTATTAACATTTTATTCGTACAGATTATTAAAGCCAAAGATATTAGAAAATAAAAATTTATATTTAACTGACATTAATTCAAAACTATCTCTAGCACCATTCGGTGATAAAGAAAATCAAAGGATTTCTATACATAAGAGAAAAATAATATTTGCGGATAGTAAGCAATTAGCTTTAGATGTAGACTCTTTGGAGATTAAATTAAAAAAAGAAAAAATCGTTACGTACCTTAAAAGGCCTAAAAATTTGAGGAAAAAAGCCGATCCATTTGGATTTAAAAACAAAAAAAGGCCTCCTGAAACAACAAAAGAGACCTCCAAACAAAACAGAACTGTAAAAATATCTGAAAGACCGGAAATTAGGAAACGTTCTCAATATAAAGAAGATTTAAAAATACTTCCAAAAAAAGTTGAAATAGACGATGACACGTTAGAAGAAACAACAAAAATTGAAAGCAGTAAACAAGATTCTCTCAAAATTGATCAAACTATCGATATGGATAGCATTTTGTCAAAGGTAAAACATTTGTTAAACGAGAAAAAAAATTATTTAGTAGAATCGGATTCTAAAATAGAAGAGGACATTGTAAAATATTCAAATTTAGAGGTTTATATTCATCCACTAAGTGATAAATATATTAAATTAAAAACGGAAGAAAAAGATTGTGTTACATTTTTCAAAAATTCGTTTATATTTTCACCGTGTCTAAATGTCGATAGTCAAATTTTTAAACTAGAAAACGAAGAAGATGTTTTGAAAAACAATAAAACTTTTTCAAATGATAATTTTGGAGAATTGGAAATTAATCACCCAAAAAAACAAGAAAAATCATTTTCTTATATTAAAAAGGATAAAAATTGGAGTAAATCTAATGAAAAGACAAGAAACAAATGGAGTAAAGAGTACAGTGATGAATCCTCTTACAAGGACAATTATTCCGAACCATCTTACAAAATAGAATCAAAATTAGAAAAAAAGATGAACTTTTCGCCAGATTTTAATAGAAAAAAAGTCAAATCAGTAGCAACACAAAAATCAAATAGCTTTTCAATAAACGATGATAAAATTTTTGAGAATCTAAAAACCAATTATGAAAAAATTGACGATACTTCTAAAAAACTGAAATCTAATATGTCATCGCCAATCACGGAGCTTTTTAACAAGAAAAATGTATCTTTAGATTTTAAATCATCAAGGGAATATGTTCCCCCGTCAATAAAAGAAAAACCCTTTACTAAAAATTTGCCAAATAAATCCCCTGGTTTATCGACAGATCAAAATACTGGAGCAAATCTTGGGACAACGGATGATTTTCTACAAAAAATCAAAAACAGTGTAAGTATGCCTGAACTTGATGATCTTTTGTAAAAAATTTAATATTCTAATTAACCTTTTGAAAAATTGATTTTCTTTAAATGAATACAAAACAATTTTTTCATAATTGTTTATTCTTTTTACCTATAAATTGACAATTTATAACTTCTGTCATTTAAATAAGGTACATGTAACAAACCTGTTTGCTATTTAAGAAAGATGATATTTTTGACATTTTATGTTCTATTAAATTTTTCGCATACGTTGATTTATCAAAAAAATTATTTAAATTGAATTTTTAATTAGTCTTAAGTAAATTTTTTTATTAATGAAAAATTTGGTGATTTTCAAGGTCTTAATATTTTTTCTTTTGTTTTGAATTTGTTTCAAATTTGTTTAAAAAATTTTTTTTGATCCCTAAAATGGCAATACAACAAACTTTTGTTATGATTAAGCCAGAAGGAGTTCAAAGACGTTTAGTAGCACAAATAATTGATAGATTTGAAAGAAAAGGTCTTAAACTTATCAATATAAAGTCACTTACTCCGTCAAAAGAACTTGTGGAAAAACATTATGCCCATTTAAGTCATAAACCTTTTTTTGGTGAAATGGTTGATCAGCTCAGTGCGGATTTAGTCGTTTGCATGGTTTGGGAAGGAATTGACGCTATTGAGGTTTGCAGAAGATTAATCGGCGCTACAAATCCTTTGGAAGCTGCAATGGGGTCAATAAGAGCAGATTTAGCTGCTGATATATGCGCCAATATTATACATGGAAGTGATACAGAAGATAATTCTAAAAAAGAAATCGATTTGTGGTTTAATTAAATTTACTTCATATTATTTTTTTTTACCCCAATTATGAAATATCTCGTTTCACAATCTAATAAGCTTTTATTAGATCGTTATAGAAAAATTAAACCGACACAAAAAGATAATAAATGTAGACTTAGATGGATTGATTTAATAAAAAATGAAATTTTAAAAATTTATCCTACGTCTTCTGTTAAGTTATTCGGTAGTTTTTATACCGGTTTGTATATTTCGTCAAGTGATATTGACATTTCAATAAATATTGAAACTGATGATCCAAATACAATTTTAAAAGCCGTAAAGTTCCAATTGTACCAGACTAATCAATTTCATTCTCTTTTACATCTTTCGCATGCAAAGATACCCATTTTAAAGTTCAAAGCTAAAAAGTTTGGGTTTAAATTTGATATCAGTGTAAATAACGTAAGTGGCATTTCAACTGGAAAATACGTAAAAAAGAAAATTGAAGAAGATCCGAATCTTATGATTTTTGCAATTCTGTTTAAATATTTTATTAACAGTAGAAAGTTAGGTGATGCAAGTGTAGGAGGTTTGAATTCTTATAGCCAATTTCTTATGATTGTAATTTTTGTCGAAATGAATCCGTTTTATCAGAAAAAAAATTTAGCTGTAACGTTTTTTGATTTAGTACAATTTTTAGGATACGATTTTAAATATAAAAACGTACAAATAGATATTAAAAATTGTATTTTTAATAAGAACGTGTACAATCGACTATCAATTATCGATCCGACAGATAATTTAACTGATGTTGGAGCTTGTTGTAAAAATATGGAAAAAGTTATTGAAACTTTACAAAATTTCTATAGATCAATTTTGTTTCATTTTAATAAAAACAGTATTGAAGATTTGTTTGATGAGATGTTTTTCCTCAGTAGTGAAGAAATTGAACAGAGAAAATATGTAAATGAAAATTATAATAAAAAATTTACGATACAAAAAAAGAAAATTTCTAATAAAATGAGTTTAAGAGATGCGAATTTACATATTAAAAATGTTAAACGAAAAGAAGATACGATTTCTTGTGAGAAATTGGTAGATGATCTTTTTATAGAAAGAAAAACTTTGAAAAAAAGCTCAAAGAAAAAGCGTAAAAAAAATAGCAAATGAATTTTTTATGTAATTAGAAATTTTTATGTACTTACTTGGAAGTTTTTTATGTACTTACTTGGAAGTTTTTTATTGCATATTGAGTATTTAATAGCTATTATTTAATATATTACATATTATTAATTTACAAGATATTATTTAATATACTGGATATTCTTATTAGAAGATGTAACATAAGTATATATAGGAAATTTACAAACGTTAATATAAAATGATTCTTTTCTAATTAAATTTATTAATATCTATAAGCTTTTAACATTATAATTCAGCGCATTCTAAATATTTATATTCAAATGTAAAATCTGTCTTCTTCATAAAATTCCATGACTCGTCATAATCAAAAAATAAAAAATCTCCTCTTTCATAATCAGTCGTTATTAATTTCGGTTCTTCTAATCTCTGAAACCATGTTAAATATTTAGTATGAAATCTCCAACTGCAAGCTTTTAACTGTGCAGCGGCATGATATTGATGTACAGTATTGGGATTTTTATAAAAAATAAAAAAGAGCGTATCAATCTCTAAATTTTTATAAATTTCAGGACTATCAAATATATTTAGTGGTGTCTTAGGAAAGAAGGTAGGAACTTCACATGTTTTTATAGGGGCAGTTGATTCTAAAACATTGAAATCGGGAACATGTGATAGCGAGTTTTTTAATTCTGTTTCAAAAAAATAATCTTTCGCGTGTTGTTGATTTTCAAATTTTTCTCGCAACGCATCGATTCGTTGAGAGGAAATTTCTGATAATCTGAGTTTTATATCTGAAAAATCAACAGGTCTTTGGTTTATTTCGTAATTTGATTCTTTTTTCTTGGCTCCTAAAATTACAGAAGCATTTTTCCAAACTTGTTCTGGTGTTAGTTTTTCCGAGTTTTCTTGTTTTGGGATTTTTTCTTGTTTTTTCATTGTGGGGTAAATACAGGAATTTTGTTAATAGACTTACAAATTTGATCTTGTAACTTAGAAAGCTTAATTTTAATGTACAAGAAATTCATCATTTTTTATAAATTTTACATTAATTGTTTATTTTTGTTATTGTTGTGATGCCCTTCAATGGACAAGAAAAAGCCTTACTTTCGCGGCAAAATTCACTTAGCAGCTTTTTATCTTACGATTTCAAAAACTATGTTGTATCTTTTGACCTGGTCACTTGTAAAAGGCAATAAAGCAATATTAATTTATCTATTGTCTCAATTAATACTTTTTGGGGTTAGTTCAACTTACCACACAACAATGTGGAAAAATGAAAAGTTGGAACATTTAATAAGACTCGTTGATCATATTTCTATCTTCGTATTAATTTCTGGTACACAGACATCTGTAGTTTTATCTCTTCTTCCACCAAGCAATTTATCAAAAAGTATAATCATTGGGTCGTGGACTATTTCCATAATAGGAACATCTAAAATATTATTTTACAAACATCTTAACCACGCTTTTGATACTTTTGTTTACATTTTACATGATTTGTCGGTTATTCCTTTTTTTAATTTAATAACGTCTAATGTTTCTAAAAATGATTTAATTTTTCTAATATCTGGAGGTGCTATTTACGTCATAGGAGGTCTTGTTTATGGATATAAAAGACCGGATCCATATCCGTTTATTTTTGGTTATCATGAGGTATTTCATCTAACAACTGTTTTAGCTAATTACTGTTTCTTTATACCCATTTTTAAGCAATACATTTGTACTTTACAACAAATTAAAAATGAAAATTAAAAGTTTAATTTATTTTATACTTCACAGTATTCTTGTTCTCTTGAATTTATATATCCATGTAAATCTATAGCTACTTCAACACTTTCTCTTAAAATATCACATTTGTCATATTGATACTTAACTAATTCTTTAAGACATTCTTCAGTTCCTATAATCCCTAAAGCTTCTGCACATTCATGTCTTACCATTCCATGCTCGTTTTCGTTTCTCATACAATTAATTAAAAATTTAACTGACGCGGGTGAACGAATTTGTCCAAATACAAAACTTACTTCATGTTTAAACAATGCCGATTTATCATTTAACCCTTTACAGAGAATTTCTATAGCTTTGGTACATTTATTTATTATTATTGTATCTCTAAGGTAAAACATAGCTTGATATCTTTTGTACATACATTCTCTATCATCAAGAAAAATATTTTCTGCACTTAAAATGTTCATTCCTTCCATTGGCAATGCTGGGTCTCTAGATTCACACAACGAGACGTAATCAGAATTTGATTTAATTTTTATTAAAGCTAAATAACAAGTTTCCTCTACTGGTAAAATCCCACATTTACTGTTAACTTCTAGAGCCTCAACAATATCGTCTCGTAATTTATAATTCCCCAGTGCTTCCCCTGCTTCATGTCGCACAATTTCATCCTCGTTTTTATCATTTAAAACTTTTATAAGTGTATCAATTGCTGTGTCAAGTCTCATTTGACCAAGAACGTATGCTACTTCATGTTTTAAAAGCACAGATTTGTCTTTAAAAGCTTTACAAAGTATTTTAACAGATTCATCTGTTAAAATATTACGTAAAAAAAATAATGCTCTCATTTTTTTTGCAATATGTTCCTTATTGTTAGATATAATCTTTTCAGCTTTAGAAATATCCATTAAAGGGGCGTTAGAATTTTTAACGTTAAACTTAAAATTAACCCATGGTTTTGCTTTCGCCTCCACAAGATAAAAATTTACCAAATTCTTCACCATATCTTCCTAGTAATTACAATTTCGAAATTAATAAAACTCTAAAGATTATAATCAGAAATAAATGTAAGACTGTTGCTTTACAATTTCCAGATGGATTATTAAGATATTCCCTTCCTATTATAGATTTGATAACTCAATACACAGATGCTTGTTGTGTTGTTTTAAATGATGTAGTATACGGAGCATGTTGTATCGACGACACAAGTATTCAAACTGATTTGTTGGTGCATTACGGACACTCATGCCTTGTACCTGTAACAGAAATGTGTACAAGAGTTCTTTACGTTTTTGTTGATATAAAAATTGATGTTAGTCACCTTTGCAAATTAATAGATACAAATTTTGATGATAATGTCACAGTAGTAGGTACAATACAATTTAACAGTAGTATTAGTAAGTTATCTCGTCTCTGTAAAAAAGTAAGTGTACCACAAATTAAACCTCTTAGTCGTGGAGAAGTTCTAGGCTGTACATCACCAATTATTAAAGACTCTAAAGTACTTATCAGTATTGGAGATGGTAGATTTCATTTAGAAAGTGTTATGATCAATAACCCATTATTGTCTTTTTACCAATATTGTCCATTTAGTAGGAAGTTGACTAAAGAATTTTATGACTATGATAAAATGGTTTCTCTTAGAACAAAAAATATTAAAAAAGCTCGAGAAGGTAAGACGTTTGGGATTATTTTGGGTACATTGGGAAAACAAGGAAATAAAACGATATTAAAAAATGTAAAAAATAAACTTAGCAATTATAAATTGTATGTTTTTATGATGGAAGAAATTACTCCTGTTTTACTAGATAGATATGATTTTATAGATGCGTATGTACAAATATCATGTCCCAGACTTAGTACTGATTGGGGTGAGTCTTTTACTAAACCTTTGTTGTCTTCTTATGAAGTGTTTTATGAATTAGGTAATGACTACAAATTAGATTATTACAGTAAAGAAGGAATAGGATTACATAAGAATTACAATAATGTTGTTGAATAAACATATATTTAAATTGTAAACTTGCATACAGTTGAGGGTACTGGGAATATTTGTCTTACTTTTAGGAATTAAAAAATAAAAGGAAAAAATTGTATTTGTTTGTTCTATTGTATTTTTTAATTCCTAAAAGTGCGATGAATATTCGTATCACTACAGTTGAGTTTTTAGTTAGCTGTTTCATCTATTTATATTTTATTAAACACTTGTTTTGGTTCTTAATTGGTGTATAATTGAGGTTTAAACTATCTTTTACATTTATTAAAATGTAATTTCTAGTTAGCTGTTTCATCTATTTGAATTGTGTTCTTATTTAAGTTACATCATTTATGCTAATAAAAAAAAAAAAATATTTTAAATTAATTTAATTAAATATTCTTCATTAAATATTTCTTTGATCTCATAATTCTTTTCCTTCTCAATTACTTTTTTTACATAACGAATGCCATCATATAAATTAAATACTTTTACAATTTCTTTTATTTTTACACATTTTTTGTTATCTTTTTTTAAATACAAATCTATTTTTTTTAGAAATAATGAGTTGTCTTCTTCTTTAGCATCAGAAATAAACTTTTCTTTTCTAAGTCTTTCTTTTTCTTTTATTCTTTCTAAAATTGTTTTTGATTTTTTATTTACATTTACAGATAACTGTTTATCTTTGTCAGTACCTTTGCTAATATTCAAATCATTTGATTTTGTATTTTTAGTTGCAATAATATTATAAATTGGTATGTCTTCAACATCTTCTACAAGTTTATTACTTGGATTTTGTTGTTTGTAGAATTCCCATATTTTGTTATTAAAATATTCCGGAGTGCATTTAATAAAATAAGTAAAAGTCTTCTCATTATCTATTTCTATATTCTTTATAATAAGATCTTCTGGTATTAAAAATTTAATTCTTTCTATATCTTCAATATTAAGTCTAATTTTTAATACATCTTCTATGCATTTTTTACATTTTACAAAAATATTTGACAATCCTCTGTTGTCGTTGTATTTTTGTATTGTCGTCATGACTTTAAATATTTTAGTTAGTAAAAGATATTTTTTTGGAAGTAGAAAATGACTTGGACTAAAAGATATTGAAGAGGAAGAAATAGGAACAAAAGATAAAACTTGATCTCTCAAAGAAAGATTATTTTCTATTACTTTTTCATGTACATTTTCACTTTTTCTTGGTTTTTCATGTACATTTTCACTTTTTCTTGGTTTTTCATGATCTCCTTCTATTAGCCCATTATCTCCTTCTATTGGCTCATTATCTCCTTCTATTAGCTCATTATCTCCTTTTTTAATTCTTGTACTGTCACTTTTTTTATCTTTCCCATTATCTAATTTATTAATGAGTTTCTTATTAATTCCCTTAACTACAATTTCTTCACATTGTTCATTTTCTTTCAAAAGACTTGATCTTCTTTTTTTTCTTACAAATTTGTAGATATCTTCCCTCATTTTAATGGCTTATAAAAAAATGATAAAAATATTTTCATCTCAAAGTTTCTTTCTTTCTTCCATAGTTTTAACCAATAAAGTCTTAATTTCGTACCATTCTAACTTCGTCAAATTATTTAAAGACAAAGCTCTTCCTTCCATTTTACTCAAGCCTACAAGTGTCTTTTTAAATCTAATATCTTTCAATTTGTCTATCAATCCAATACAATCTTCTTTATTGTGGCAGTTATAACTGTTTTTTATTATTAATTTCCCAATACTAAAAATATTAGGAGGTAATAAAACATACTCCTTATTATTCCTAATTTCTTCTTCTACCAATTTAATTAAAAATTCGTGGGATAAATATAACGGTAATCTTATTTGAACTATACATCCTCTTTTTAATTCTAATGCTAGGTATATAGGCATCTTTATTATTGACAAGGGAGTTATATCAGTATATGTATTGTGTATATAAGACAATTTGTCAATATAAGATAAAAACTCGACTTCTATTAAATCTTCAACAGATAAAAATTTTAATTCTTCAGGGTATAACATAAAGGGCCAATACCAAATATCAATATCTTAAAATTTATCTACTGTAACTTAACAGAGTTTTTAATTTTAAAACATTGACAGATAAAAATTGTCATTTCTTACTAATATCAATTTTTAGTTACAGCTATGAAACATAAATTTTTAGTAGAAACTTTTAGTATCAATTAAAAACCTTTATAATTGTAAATATCTCTTATCACCTTTTAAAACAAATATCACTTCAAATATAAAAAGCATTTTTTAGTATTCAATATGAAATTTCAAAAGTATTTGAAAATTAATATGTTTTCACCTTACAAATATAACTATTTAGACTACAAAACATTAAGAAAAAATATAACAAATGATGAAAATGTATTTAAACAACTTTTAGATAATGAAATTAAACGTGTGCGGGATTTTATTAATCTGAAAATTTATGAAATGAAAAAAAAATCGAAAAGTAAAAATTTTAATACTAAAAAAATTTGTAAAGATTTGAAAGAATTGGCCGAATTTGTGAGAATCAACATCTCTGGTTTTAAAAAAGTTATAAAACGTAAAGATAAAAAATCTAATAGTAATATTTATAAAGATTATAGAAAAGATTTAAATACAATAATGAAAACTGTAGATGAATTATCAGAGCTACTTTATAAAACTAGTGAAATAATACAGAAAAAATCTAAACCCAATATTTCTGATAATAGGTGTTTTGTTAGGAAAACTGATAAATATTGGGTTCATATGAAGAATATTAATACTTTGAAATTTTTAATATTAAGACATTTACCGTTGTACGTATTCAATAATGTGTATGATGATACTTTACATAATACGAATATATCTAGTGTTTATTTTGATAACAATAATTATTCTTTATACACAGAAAGACTTAGAAAACTACAAAATTCGGAAGCTATAAGAATTAGATGGTATGGTTCAGACGACAAAATAGTTTTTATTGAAAGAAAAAGACATGAAGATAGTTGGACAGGAGAAGTCAGTAAAAAACTACGATTTAAATTGTACGAGAACAAGGTATACGATTATATTATAGGGAATGATGTTTGGAAATATGTTACAGAACTTAACGATTTAACAGACGATCTAAAAATTTTATATAAAGAGATACAAAACACTATAGTTACTAACAATTTAAGGCCTATGGTTAGAACGTGTTATAAAAGAGTTGCGTTTCAGCTCCCACATGATTCAAATGTAAGAATAAGTTTAGATACTGATTTGTGTATGATAAAAGAAAATTCGGTTATTAGTCGGGACAATTGGAAGCGACATAATATAGATTTTTTGGAGAAAAATGATGTAGTCCATTTTCCATACGCCATTTTAGAAGTTAAAACTCAGTGCGCTGAAGAAGATAAGCCTAGTTGGATTTTAGATATAGTGAATGGTTGTCTTGTAGAGCATGTTCATAAGTTTAGTAAATTTTTACATGGAATGGCAAAGTTATACCCGGATATTACGGAAATACCTTATTGGTTACCACAAATGACAACTAAGATATTAAAAGATCCATTCGAAAATCCTTCGCCATATAAAGAATTCAATGATAATCACGTATTAATTGATATAGTACCTTCTGAAAAAGATACTGATAGTGAGTATCTTAGTAATTACAATATTGAAAATAAAAAAATATCAATACCAGTAAAAGTTGAACCTAAAGTGTTTTTCGCGAACGAAAGGACTTTTTTATCGTGGGTACAATTTGCCATATTTTTAGGTGGGATTGGTACAGCCATGATTGGCATGGATTTAGATAAGGCAATGTTAGGAGGGGTAGTTTTGATATCAGTTAGTATAATTTTTGCCTTTTACGCTTTATATCTTTATTTATGGAGAGCAGGAATGATAAGAAGAAGAGAGTCTGGTCCTTATGACGATATTTATGGTCCTCCGATACTTGTTTGTGTTTTTTTATTTGCTATGTTTTTAGCTGTAATATTCAAATTTCCGCTTAAAAAAAATTTTAATTAAAAAATTCCATTGAAAGTATTTTAATTGTTTTTTAAATGTTCACTAATTTAAATAAAAGACAAGTAAAAATCTACTAAGAAAAAGAAAATACAATAAGTATGAAATCAATATAAAAACCAATATAAATTACAAGTAAAATCAATAAGAATTACAAGTAAGTTATTAAATTTTACAATAAAAAGTTGATTGAAAACCAATATAAGTGATAATATCAAGTTTACAATAAAAAGATAATACTTATTAAATTTAGCGTTGTTTATTATTTAAAAATCAACTCAAGTTTACGTCTTTTAAGTTATAAAAATATTATTAATATTCTAATAAACTAATATATTGATACTTCCCCAAAATAAAAAGTACTTTGACCATTTTCAATTTTTCTTTTGTTAAGTTTAAATTTATAAAATAGTGCATTTCATACTAAAAAGTACTAATGATGAAAAGTATCATTCTAAATATTTTACCAGTAAAAAATATATAAAAAATTAATACTGAATTATATTAATTAGACAAAGTATTTAAATTTTACTATAAAACAATAAAATATATTGATTGACAGTAAAGAATTATAATATTATAAATTACAAATATAAGAAACAATTAATTAAAATTTGATAATTTCTCTAAATTAATTTATCAATACTATAGTCTTATTTATAATAATCATCTGATTATTATTATAAAACTCCATTCCTAGTTTGTAAAATGGGTAGCTTTGCTAGTGAATGATAAAATATTCTAAAACCAATACCCAAAATGGAATTAGAAAAACATGAAAAGTTGTGTAACGAACTTGATAAAATTATTCGTTCTCTTGAAAATGAAATTTTAGAAACTTGTAAAATAAAACTCAATTTAAAAGCACAACTAGAAGATATGGAAAAAGACGAATTATTAACAATGGCATGGATATCTGCATATCCAAAAGAATGAATCTATTGTTATTAATATGAGTTTGTAATTTACCAATTGAATCTATTGTTATTAATATGAGTTTGTGATTTTTAAAGAATGATAATATTGTTATTAATAAAGAATTAACTTAAAAATGAATCTATTGTATTGAAAAAATGAATATGCAACTAAATAAAGAATAGATCTTTTATTAATTTTTTACCCTTTCTATGGACGATTTTTTTATTCGCGGACTTTACCGCACGCTCGATTTTCTTAATAAAATAAAATTTGATATACCACCTTTAAATATTCAATATTCTCAATCTGATATTATTTACAGTGTTTATATGAATCTTAAAGAATACTCATATGTTTATACTTCTTTACTTTGTAAAGAAAGTACTCTTTATAAAGATACAATACATTTTTGTAAATGTTGCGGAAATTTGAAAAATTTTATGAGAAATTTTGCTCTTTTTATTCGAAAAAGGACAAGTTCTAAAAATCACAAGTGAATACAACGAAGACGATTTTAATTTGTACTTAATAGGGTTGATAAATAAGGATATTAAAATACTCTGTGAAATAATAAAAAGAAGACCATTATTTTGGGATGTATACTTGGCTATTATAGATTTGGTTACTGAAGAAAATGTTCCTGAAATATCAGGACCTTTAAGTGAGTACTTTTATATGACCTTATTCGTAAAAAAACAAATTTGCAAAAAAATTTAAAATTAAAAACGAATTTTTTAAATTTAAATGGTGCAGTTTTGTATTACAAAAGGGAATACAATGAAGCCTTAGAAGTTTTTAAAAAATGCAACGAATTTACCGACTATTTAGATTTGTACTCAAATATTTTATATGTAAATAAAGACTCATTTATCTATGACGTGTCTTATAAATTAATAGAAATGAATAGATACAAACCAGAGACCTTTTGTGCTATAGGAAATACATATAGTTATAAAAAAGATCATCTCAAAGCTATTGAATATTACTCTTTATGTACAAAGCTTTCCCCGTCTTCTATGTATTTTACATTATTAGGTCATGAATATATAGAATTGAAAAATTATGAAAAAGCTATTGAATCGTATACAAATAGTTTAAAAATATGCGAAACTGATTATAGAGGTTGGTATTCATTAGGTAAAACATATGAAATATTGAATATGACAGAAACAAGTCTTTTTTATTATAAAAAAGCTTTAGAATGTAAAACTGATGACACTATAATTTGGTTAAGTTTAGGAAATGCCTATATTAATTTGCAAATGTACGAAGATGGAATTAAATGTTTTAAAAGAAGTGTAAAATTAAATGATGCTTTTGGTTATTTGTATATTGCAGAGACTTATAAAACAATGAAAATGTATTGTGAAAGTGCAGAATATTATGAAATGTATGTTTGTGAGAGTAAAGTAAAAGATTTCGATGTAAAAAAGATTTGTTTATTTTTAGAGGAGTATTACAGGAAAACATGTGATCTTGAAAAAAGTAAAAAATATTTTGAAATGGCAAAAGAGATTAATTAAAAAATATTTTTAAATATTAGTGTATTTACAATATAAGTATTATTTTATTATTTAAAGACTACAAGTATATTTCTATTTAAAATAATATAAACAAAAAAAAATATTTATTTACAATATAAGTATTATTTACGTATTTAAAATAATATAAACAAAAAAAAATTATTTTAAATTTAAGTGTTAATTACGCAATAAATCTACAAGGAAATTTCTAAAAAATATTTATTTCAAATTTAAGTATATTTACAATTTAAGTATTATTTACGTATTTAAAGATTACAAGTAAATTTCTATTACAAATATTTTTTAAATTAAAAATAATTAATTTTAAATATAAGTGTTATTTTAGTATTTAAAGACTACAAGTAAATTTTTGAAAAATACATTTTAAATTAAAATTATGAGTCAATGAATAAAATTTTAAATTAAAAATAAACAAATCAAAGTATAAATAAAAAATTTTTAATCACCCTTATCATGAATTTAATTCTTATAGTTCTCAGTTTAGTGACCTGCTTTGTACCTATAGTCATAGAATCAAAGGGTTGTAAATCACCTTATGAAATTTGTAGAAAGAGCTCTAATGTCGGAGTGATAGCAAATGGGAAAAACGTAATCCAGCTTATGAAAATATTAAAAGAAGCAAACGTCGAATCTGCATTTGTTTATGGTTGGGAAGATCATAGAAAAGTGATGATACTTACACAAAATGGAACATTAACACCGTACATTAAAGGAAGGAATAGTAGTAAGCATGCATTGTGTATAGGAGTATGTCCATCTAGACCCAGAAGAAAAACGAAAAATGTAGTCGATCAACAAAAGCCAATATCTTCACGTATTAATCAACTTCCTGCTCCTCTATGTTATCAATCTAATGGGCAACAGTATTGTGCACAAGGTACCTTACCATGTCAGACCAGTACTGCTACTGGGCAACTCATTCAACCTGCTGCTCCTCTATCATGTCAGACCAGTACTGCTACTGGGCAACTCATTCAACCTGCTGCTCCTTTATGTTGTCAATCAAACGCAACAATGAGTCAACCTTCTACTTCTGTCCAAACAAATATACCACAATGTTGTTCACAAGGTACCTTACCATGTCAGACCAGTACTGCTACTCCTCCATGTTGTCAGACCAATGATGCTACTAGTCAACTCATTCAACCCACTACTCCTCCATGTTGTCAGACCAATGATGCTACTAGACAATTCATTCAACCCACTACTCCTCTATCATGTCAGACCAGTACTGCCATTGGGCAACTCATTCCACCCACTACTCCTCCATGTTGTCAATCAGAAATTAATATTCCGCAATGTTGCTCATCAAGTCCCTTGCCTTGTCAGACAAGCGAGACTTCCATTCCTTTATGTTGTCAATCAAATATAGCACAGATAAACAACTCTCAAGTATTGTTTAATGATTGTTCAACGTACCAATACATGCCAAAAGAAGATTGTACTTCTAAATGTAGACCAATAAAATATTATAGGAAAGAAGCAGAGATTTGTTGTGATTGTAATGGTGAAGAAATAGGATTTAGTACAAGCAAAGAGCAAAAGTCTAAAATTTACACGTATACATTTATTGATGACACGACATTTGAGTTATTTGAAACAGAAAAAGTAAAATGTACTATTGAAACATTATACAATCTCGACCTTGATGACGTATGTAGACCTGCATGTATTCCAGAAGTATTATATCATCCTGATGAACTGTATAGAATACAAAGAGAGTTAAGTGAAACATATAATCAGAATGTATGTCTATACATCACTGACTGTAATAATATTATTGTTATTATCAATCAAAAAGTGTACAATGTAGAAATAAATAAATGTGACTCCGAAATAGAAATCAAATGGATGACAAATGAGCAATACGAAAGATTTGTAGAAAGAGGACTGTACAAAGTGTCATTTGAAAATTAAAACCAATTGCATATTTTTTTTTAGCATGTAAAAAACTAATACTAAATTTTACAAATATTTATTTTAAACATTCTTTGCTTTACAAGAATCAATAAATAGTTCCTCTACATTATCCACGTCATCCATATGACGATGAGTCATATGATAAAAAAGTCCATTTTTATTTTTATATTTTCTATTACAATCATTTACAGGACATTCAAAAGGTTTAACAATTTTTGATTTTTCTATAGAATGTACATAATTCGTATGATAAGATAACCCGTTTTTACTAGTAAATTTTGACTGACAAAACGCGCATGTAAAAACTTTTTTTTTCTTCTTTTTTTTATTTGTAATATCATTAAATTTAATATCTTTCTCTTGTTCTTCTTTCTGTTTACACCGATTTTCATAATTAAATAATTTTGTATAATCTCCCGTGTACCCACAATGTATAAAAAGTTGTACTAATTCAATATCCAAAAAATCGTCACAAGTGTTACATTGTAATTTTTTTAAAATAACTTCTTTAAACGTATTTCCATTAAAAAAATTTCTATTATCCTTTTTAAATGATTGTGACATGAAAACTAGATTTTCAATAGCTTTCTCTTCTTCTATAGATAATACTTTCAAATTTTTTTTATATATAGAAGTATTTTCTATATTTTCGGAATCCACTTTTTCTACATTTTTGATTAAATTTTCATTCATTTTAGTTTTTTTTTTATTTTCACTAGACATTTGAGGGTAAAGAATTTTTTTTATTAAAAATTTTATAAAAATAGAATTAAATGTGAAATATTAACTTATTCTTTTTATTTTTACATTTAATTCTATTTTTTACTATTTTTACTATGCAATTCTATTTTTTACTATTTTTACATTTAATTCTATTTTTTACTAAATAATCTTTTTAAAAAAGTTTTTTGATTTTTATTATCCAATAAATTTAAATGTCAAGTAAAAAAAATGATTTAAAGATTAAAAATACAAAATATGAAGTTGCTCAATTTTAAATATAAGTTGTATCTCTTTTATGAAATCTTGCACTTCAATTTTTAATAAAATTATGATTTTTCTGTAACAGACAAAACAATCATTTTTTTAGATCTAAGACTTGTTAAAATATTTTTTTAGATCCAGACTTGTTATAGTTACATTTTTCATTTTAACAGTGTAGACTTGTTATAATTACACTTTTCAAGTACTATATTAAAAATACTCTTCTCATAAATAAATACACTTTTCAAGTACTATATATAAATACTCTTCTCATAAATAAATACACTTTTTATGTACTATATTAAAAATACTCTTCTCATAAATAAATACACTTTTTATGTACTATATTAAAAACAATGAATGTTTTAATTTACAACTTAAATTGTAAAAATCCTATCTTTTAAATACACCATTTAAGAACACAACTCAGGTAAATTTTACAAATTTACTTTTTCTTTATTTATGCTATTTGAAAATTATTTATTTTTATAAAAATAAATAGATGTTCTCTTTATCTACAAAAATCATTAGATATATTCTTTATATTATGAATAGCTCGTGTTGATTTATAAAATAATATTTTATATATCTACTATATATTTATAATTAACTTTTATATATTTATTATATATTTATTATATATTTATTATATATTTATTATATATCTATTATATATCTATTATTAACTTTTATATATTTATAATTAACTTTTATATATCTATTATATATTTTACTTCATAAGATATTTAATTACATAAAAAAACTATTTTGTCGTGTAGACTAAAAATTAAAATTTTTGATCAATTTAACATATAAATAATATTTAGATCTCGTTATCAAATACAATAATATCTGCCTTTACTTATTAATAAAATTGTACTTGTAACATTTCTACAAATAAACAGCCTAATAGTTTTGTACATTAACAACTCTTCAATATTTTATTACTAGTAATAAATGAATATTATTTATACCTCTTTTAGAATTATAAACCTTTAAGTGGTCATCTACAATATTGTATAACTGGTCATTTAAAAATTTTTATAAATATAAACAGTTGGAATATTGATAAATATATTTTTTAATATTAATATAAACAGTTGAAATATTAATATAAACAGTTGAAATATTAATAAATTTGTTAATATTAATATAAACACTTGAAATATTAATAAATTTTTTAATATTAATTTATAACAGTCATTTAAGATAAAAAATTTAAAAAAGTACCCCCTATGGAAGACTTTGAAAAATTAAATCTTTTAATCCAAACCATTAACATTATTTTTGTAGGTCATGTAGACGCCGGTAAATCAACTATATGTGGACAAATACTAAATCTTAAAAATGTAGTTGATTCGCGTACTCTACAAAAATACAAAGAAGAAGCTAAAACAACTGGTAAAGAAAATTGGTATTTAAGTTGGTGTATGGATACAAATCCAGAAGAACGGGAAAAAGGTATAACAACCGAATTAGGAAAAGCTTCATTTGATTTACCTAATAGAAAAGTTAAGATTCTTGATGCACCTGGTCATAAACAATTCGTTTTTGAAATGATTAGCGGGGCGAATTATGCGGATGTGGGTGTTTTAGTAGTAAGTGCTAGAAGTAAGGAATTTGAGGCTGGGTTTGACAAAGGAGGACAAACAATAGAAAATATCTATTTAATGAAATGTAGTACTATCAGAAATTAGTTGTATTGGTTAATAAAATGGATGATCCTTCTGTACTTTGTCATGATAGATTTAATGAAATTAAAGAAACAATCGAAAAATTTTATCAAAAATTTCCCTGATACAGTTTTTATACCGGGAGTGTCTTAAAGGGAATATAGCTAGTGTAGGCATCCAATAAAGATATTACAACTGAAAATAATAACAATTGGTATAATGGACCATCTTTTTTAGAGTATTTAAATAATGTGGATATTGCAAAAGTGATTTGAGACGTTAAATGTAGTTGTTATTGAGAAATATAAATCTGTAGTTCAAAATCAATATGTGTAAAAGTAATGGAGTATTTTAAAAAAGAATGACCTGGTTAAAGTTTACCTAATAATTCAGAAGTACAAATAAGTAGTCTACTATGGAGGATAGAATAGACAAGTGTTATCAAGGAGATATCGTTAATATTAAATTAAAAACTGACTCTGAAGATATTGCAGTAGGTCGATTAGTGAGTATGATGATCATTTAAATGTACACAAGAGATTTCTAGTGTAGTAATGGTTTTAGAAAGTACTCCTATTTTAGTGTTGGTTTGGAGTGTATTTTACAATAGGTCGTCGAACAGTGCAGTGTAAAATAGTTGATATTAAAGTAACTGGTAATAAAATAAATTTATTAGAATTAAAAAAAAAGGACTAGTCGAAATTAATGTGATAAAGAGATTGTTTTATCAAATAAAGAGGTTGTAGAAAAGTTTGTCTTGAGATGTGGAGAAAAAACAATTGGTCTTGGAAAAGTAATTAAAAAATAAATCTTTCGATATTTTGAATATTATTGTTATATATAATATTATTGTTTATTAATACTATTGTTATATATAATATTATTGTTACATATATCATTATTGTTTATTAATATTATTGTTATATATATAGACTAAATATTATAAGATATTTATATATTATATTATATTATATTATGATTGTTATAAATATATTAGTATTATAATAGTACTACTATTAATATTATTGTTTATATAATATGATATTAATATTTGTAAAACATAAATTTGTATACAAATATTATTACAAATACATCTACAATATAAAACTATATTAATAAAAATAATATTATTAAAAACATTAGTAATTAAAATTATTTAATCATTCTTCTTTCTCCATCATATCTTATTTTTCTTCCTTGTCTACTTCTTACTCTTACAATTCTAGCATGACAAGCACATGAAATACAATATTGATTTTTATAAGACATTCTTGGTACTTCAAAAATATCGTAAATAGAAGCAACTTTTACATCATCCATAGAACCAGCTTCTACTAATGGAACAATTTTAAACCTTTTAATGGCTTTATCTTTGGGTACAATTCTACCACATTTATCACATTGGACAGGTTTACAAGATCCTCTATTTTTTCTGTTTTTCCATGATTTTTCTCTTACAGGCATTTTTAGGGGTAAAAATATTTAGCATAAATAATTTTGAACAATAATAATATAGGATGTATCTTTATATATACACCCCTCTTCAAAAGTTTAAGACACCCCCTAATTTTTATGTAAGTCTAATCTGATGAATTTTTTGTATTATTAATCTATTAATAAATGCTTTAAAATAATTATTTATTTGGTTTTTTCTGTTTAAATTTTTTTCTTTGTTATTTTTTGTGGTAGTAATCAATAAAATTTAAAAACTATGATAAAAAAATTGCAAAAGTTTAAGACACCCTTACTTTTTTTAGCAATGTAAAAAGTAAATAAGCAGAATGAGTGATAATTTTGTTTGTAATCAATGTGTGTTTTTATTTTTAAAAATCATGCATTTTCTAAACGTTATACAATTTTATTAATTAACAAAACATACGTAAACCTTAAAAAATAAGGTAAATTAAAATTTCATGTAAAAACCTATAGTTATTTTATAATAATTATGGTCAAACAAACTTTTTGTCGCGGTTTAGCTTGATTAAAAATAATTTTAGATTCTTGTAGACATGTAATTTTTGATGAATTTATAAAAATTTAAATTACTAAAAAACTTATTTATTTATTTTTCACCTCTTCGTTCAATAATATCTAGCATCCTTTTTTGCATGCCTAGAGTGTACTTTTTAAAGGTTTCGGCGGAATAGAAGACCAAGCAACTAAAATCGCTGTCAATAAATTTTGTTTTGAATCATATTGCTTTCCATTAGCATATATGATTCTTGACATATCAGCCCAAACATTTTCAATCGGATTTAGGTCGGGACTGCAAGATGGCCAATCCATCACAGTTATATTATTTTCTACAAACCATTTTTTAGTTTGTAATGCTCTATGGCATGGAGCATTATCTTGTTGAAAGTATACTTAGATTTCTTTACTGGCTAAGAAATTCAAAAGTGTCACTTCAAGCATTTCACAATACTTACTTGAATTCATTTTGGTATCTATTATTTGGAGCATCAATTGCTCATCATTACAAAATCCAACCCATACCATTACCCCCCCTCCTCCTTGAATCCTTTTACTATAATTTATTTCTTTTTTACTGACATTGTGCCAGTAATATTAATAGCCATCTGGCCCGTCTAAACTAATTTTTTTCTCATCCGAAAAAATTACTGTTTCCCATTCACACTTCAAAAGTACACGTTTATGTGCAAAGGTAAATCTGTCCTCCTTATGTTTTTTCTTTAGTAATGGAGATTGCTTCATTTTTCTAAATTGCAGATCTTTATTTTCATGAACAGCTCTCAGAACAGTAGAATATGAAGCTACTATCTGGAGCTGTGAATTAATTTTTTTAATATTTATACATTTGTTATCCGCGAAATTTTGTACCTTTTTATTGTACGCGGAGTTAAAATCTTTGGCCTTCCAGTTCTGGAAGCCGTTCCATAATTTTCTTTATCTTTCAGGTAATTCCTGACAACTGTTCTTGATCTATTTAGTTTTTCAGAAATAGACTTTAAACTAGTCCCATTTCAGCAAAGGCTTCAATTTTGCCTTTTTCAATTTCTTCTAATTGTTTATTTTTACTCATTTGGGGCTTAAAAAAAACCAAATAAATTCATCAAAAATTACATGTCTACAAGAATCTAAAATTATTTTTAAACAAGCTTATGCACAACAAAAAGTTTATTTGACCATAATTATTATAAAATAACTATAGGTTTTTACATGAAATTTTTAATTTACCTTATTTTTTTAAGGGTTTACGTATGTTTTGTTAATTAATAAAAATTGTATAAACGTTTAGAAAATGCATGATTTTAAAAATAAAAACACATTGATTACAAACAAAATTATCACTCATTCTGCTTATTTACTTTTTACATTGCTAAAAAAAAGTAAGGGGTGTTTAAACTTTGCAACTTTTTTTTATCATAGTTTTAAATTTTATTGATTACTACCACAAAAAATAACAAAGAAAAAAATTTAAACAGAAAAAACCAAATAAATAATTATTTTAAAGCATTTATTAATAGATTAATAATACAAAAAATTCATCAGATTAGACTTACATAAAAATTAGGGGGTGTCTTAAACTTTTGAAGAGGGGTGTATAGTACATACATAGTAGTATATAATATCTATAATATAGTAGTATATCTATAATGTAGTAATAATTAAGTTGTATATACAAATAGATATTTTAATATATCTATACAAATTATCTGTATATATTATATTTATATACAAGACATATATGTACTAATATTATTTAAAGTAACTCAATATTAATATATTATATACTATAAAATTCAATATTAATATAATACACTTCACTATATAAGTATTTTATTATATACACTATAAAACTC
>PQWD01001251.1:0-37972 GCA_019425675.1 Leucinodes orbonalis
CAGCAGCGAATTTGGACGTGTTTTTTATTCTTTATGTCGAGCATCCCTTTAACATAGCATTCGTATTTAAATAGATGCGCCGGCGATACACGGTGAGATAAATTCTCGCCATTTTTCTCCCACTCGCGAGCCGTCACCGCATAAACTTTCGAGTGTCTTTTTTGTACAACCAACCGGTGAAATTACGGCATTAATCAAGCGAAATGAACCTTTTAGCGAACCGTCAGAAGGCTTACGGATATCTTTGTGGTAACGGGGCGAGTTTAAACCTAATGGAAACAAAAGAAACTCGGTCCGGCGTTCCGGCATCAGCACGTGTTTCTCCGTTTCGTCTCAAGCGCGGCGCTTTCACTGATAAGCTGACGCTTTGTCAGGCCCACCACATTAATTTGGCCTCTGATGTAACCTCGGATTGTTAATTGATTGTAAGAGTGCCTATTCATTCTTTTTTGTTGGCTCGTTATCAGCGATAAAGCGGCGACGTTTTTAATAACCGGAACCAGTTTTCATGCGCTGAGTGATCAAGCGAACAAACAAAAGATAGGTTGAAACAAAATCCAAAATTCTGTGTGGACTGTGATTTGGATTCGTGTTGCGTTTAGGTTTATGTAACGGGGCAGCCGGTCGTACGGCGAGGACGGCGAACGTCCGGCGCCGGTCGTCCGAACGCACATTTCCGCTTGATTAGAGAGCGAACGAGAGCCCGAGACACCTGCGCCGTGTGCGACGACTTTCTACGCGCTTTGTTTTGGAATTCGAATCGTCCACGGGCGAAGTTTTATCGCCAAGATCAGACCGCTGATGCGGGCACCGTTTGACTTCCAGGCAGCGACGAAATTCTGCAGGGGCACTATGTTTTTTGGACTTTTTCCGTTAATTCACTTTCGAACTACTCCGGAGCTTATTTCGTTTGAATAAAACGCTCACGTAATTTCTACTCGAAAAACGAGCGTGTAGGTAATTTTAGAAAAATAAGGCCCCAGGTAGGGTAGCAGCGAAACTACAGAGTTAGTTTGATGGAGGCAGTTTATTCTTTTTCATGCTTATTTGTTGGCGTACATCCTATGTATTCAATACAATACATAGGATATTACACCAATACCAATATATCATATTACGTTGCTCATACGAAGATCTCAAAGGAACTGTGGAAAATGTTATTTTACTTGATAAACAGTTCGTAGCTAAAGGTATTTTATTGGAGAGAAAATAATATAGCAGTAAATATATTGTTGAACCCGTGATTCAGAAATCTGATTATAACAGGGTTTGTCAAGAGATTTTGAATCATGTTTACATTTATAAACTAATATTGCAATTTTATTTACTAATCATTATCTCTAAGTCAAGTATCCATGGATAGCGTAAATGGGTGCCTACACATTAAATGAAACCCAGGGATTATGTGTTTATGATTGAAAATCTACAAGGATATTTATTGATTGTAGGTTATTTATTGTTTCAGAATCATTTGGAACAATTGTTCTACACATCGAGCTCATGTTATCAAGCAGTAAACAATTATAACATCAAGCTATCTGCCTAAACTTAGGTATGTATTTATTTTATTAAGTACGATTTTAGGTTATTGAAATATTAAATAACATTTAACTAGTATTTTATGTACACTGATGAAGATGATGACCAGGGGGTACAATACTTTTCGTTTGGATTCTAGCTAACTACACGGTTTAGTACGTACATGGTACTTTCATGCTAAAACGAACTAAAGTCTGGTCGTTATCTAGCAATTTCTGGCAGTGTCTCGTATGTTTCAAGCTACGAAACCGAACGATTCATATTATATATAATTTAAAATCGCTGGATTCATACTTACATCAAAATTGAAGGTCGATGAACCAAAATTACTAAAACAATTATCATTGACATTCAAACAACGGTACACAAATGCACATTAATTCATGCATCGTCAATTCCTAATTATCAATTAGTACCGTGCACATCCTGTATACTATTAAAAAGAACTGAATAATTTTGTAATAAATCTTAAACAAAAGACATACTCAAATGCAGATTTTAAAATTACCCCCTTGAACGTCAGAGGAATTCCTAAACGAATAAATATAATAAAATAATATAAAATTTTAAAAACAAATATATCACGAGAGTTAAAAAGAAAACATCTCAAAGAAAAGGCAGCATTCTGTGCACAGCTAACAGGCATCAAACCGCCATCAAATCGCGAGGAAAAGGGTAATTTTATCTTTTTTTCAATAAAACAACACCTGCGCTTCGCAATTTGTACGTTTGTCTAAGCCGTAAGCTTTGTAAATGTACTGCTATTTGTAGCGAGATTGAAAAACTGTTTCCCTGTGAAACAACGCCGTTCCTACTGTTGGCATTGCTTATTGATGTTCGAGAAACCGTTTTTATGAAAAAGTTACTTCGCTCTTAAGTTTACAATATTATGTTAAGAACAAACAACATTTCGCATTTTACTAGAATACTTTGCTTCATTTGTTTAAAAAATACAAGGGTTTGAAATTCACACACCGCCATGTAGCCCCAAACTAAGCATAAGCCTGTGATATAGGTTCTAAACAACGAATAAAACATTCCTTCTTTTTCAAATACATATATTATTTATAGAAAACACCCAAATCAATACAAACAGACATGTTCATGCACAAAATTGTTTGTACTGCCCGTGGGTCTAACCTAGAACCCTTGGTGTAGTAGTCAATGTCGCAACCAAAAATCAAATAATTAACTGCCTGCCTGGTATTATTTAAGAATGAAGTATATTTTAAGGGTAGATAATTAAGGGCTCTGTTAAATTATTGCTATGATTATTGCTAAATCGAGTTTAGGTCGCGGCTTGGACCGGGGTTTGTAGGTTTGAATTTTAAAAGAAGCACATTTGGAAAAAGTTACTAATGACAGTTAGTACGAAAATATTACAGTGTTTCTCCATAGTAAATCAATATTGAACTCGATGTTAGTATTATTTATTCCTGTTCAGAAAATTACACATGGTGTAATGTTGCATTTTGCCCACCAATTATATTCTCACAACAAAGCGCATAATTGTCTGAGAAAAAAAAACTATGAAATTGCAATTAAACAATCCAACACGGTTTGTTAAAACGAAATTACTGTAACAAAAAGTGTAAATGATACAAACGAGAAATCATGGTGGACTATCGAATGAGTGATTATAAAATATTTGGGTATAAACTCATTTACTCTTAGTAATTGATCCCGTTTAATAATACTGGCATTAATAAATCAATTCTAACCGATGTTTTGTATGTAGAAATTTATATTGTAGAGTAACGCGGAAAACCTTAACTTGAGAAAGTCTGCTTTTCAAATTTGAAAGTATTTTTATAATGAACCCAAGTAAATATGTAATCTTTCAAACGTACGCACTCATTTATGAAAAATATGCTTTCCCTCAAATGAATAGAAGCTATATTTAATCAGCTTCATGTGAATAGGTATGTAGGACATTTTAAAAATAGATATAATATTTCAATCGTCTGAAAAATATAGTATAAATATGTTTTATTCCTTTACCCAACAATAAAATCCTTTTAAAAAAGTGTAAAAATATATTTTATATTTAAATAAATAAGTATCCCCTGACATTCACACAATACTATATACAGCGAGGAGATTGCAATTAGATTACTAATCTTCATCGATATTCGAATGAGAACACTGTTCAAATATTTTTTAATAAATGTCGTACTAAATGACTAACGCTTCAATCACATCCCTTTGATATGAATTGAAAACTGGATTGATCGTACAGCTCGAATATGTCATTCGTGCGGATGACGGCATCCATGTGATCTCGTGATTGACGGGTTGACTACGACGTATCAATATTTCGTGACAGTTGTAGGGTAAAATTATAACATAATTGGATATGACGCTTTTTCAAATTGGCTGATCTACTCATGTGTTATGTTCTCCTGGTAGTTTAATAGCTATTTTATTTTATTTATTTTATTCAGTTTTAAGTATTTTAAATTAGACATTTCATAATTTTAAGTTATAACGTTAATTATTAAGTTTTTTATGTCTTAACAAAATATCAGACATATTTTTAGCAAATATAGGGTTGGGTTATTCAACCTTCCATCGTTTATTCTAGACATAGAGCTACTTTACGCGTTGCTCTAACCAGCAAAAAAATGCCTTGCTGGGGCGTTACGATATAGGTATATTGATTTTATAGAATATAAAAATTGGTACAATATTTTAAGAAAGGGTATGCTCATACATTGCGGCGCGTCACTGATTTAAGCACTGAACTGTTAAAGATGAAAAAGGTCCGAACAATTCTGCGAAAAAACTTTCCTACGTTTGGAGCCTGTCTACGGAAAGACACCTCGAGTGACATCTGGCATGTGTACCCGTATCCCTTAACATGCTAACGAGTGAACAAACTCAACAAAAAAGATCTATAAGTCGATTTTTGACTTGCTTTTCTGAAATAAAATGTTGACTATCGACTTTTGGGTAAGGACTAGTTTCATAGACATATTATAAGCTTAATAAATTTGTGGTCTTTCCGGTCATACTGTTCAAATTATTTAGTTATACAGGAGATTAGGACTAGCAGACAAACATATCCAGTTCATACATTTTACCGGAGTTTTCTTTTTAGTGGATAAAGTGTAAACTTCATTTCATAGTTTATTACATAGGCGCGTCATCTGAAGTGACATAAAAAGTCCAATTTTCATATCATAGTCATAGTTTATTTTTAGGGCGAGTGAACATAATTCAACTAGCAAAGTAGAAAGTGGCTTCATTGTTATTTTTTTCTAATTACTCAGTGAAATATTGTGCCAACTTATTTACTCTTTGAAGTTTAATTGCTTGATAATTACAAAACTTAATTACGGCACTGCCTAAAAATTTATAACAGAGCAGAGTTTTGGATTGTTGCTTCATTATTAAGAAACGTTTCTACATTATTATGTAATGGGTGCAAGTATTTTAGATTAACAAGTTATTTATAATTAGGCTTTTGAAATTATAGGGCGTTTATAAATAAAATAATTTGTTCACTTTCACTATTTTCCTTACTGTAGGTAATACTATGAAAGCTGCCCAAACCAAATCGCCCCAGTTTGAGCTAATTTTTGTATGTCGGCATGTATGAAAAATGTACTTAACAACACAGTATATTATAATAGTAATTAAGATCCTGGTATGTGAAATAGCATAACAATCGATTAAACCCTATAAAAAAATTACATCTCGTGCCAATAAAAGATTATTGACATTCATAGGTGTTTTATGAGGACGTAATTTGAATGAAGACCTTATAATTTTGAATTACTCGTATTCGAAGATAATTACAAACAGTATCACGGGACTTTAAAAGTTTAAATTTCGAACACTTGATCCACATATTATCGATCACCTAAACCGTTTAATTACAAGGAACCGCGTATATCCAAATTATAAAGTCCACAGGCAACATAAATATTCATTGCATACGATCGGCCTATTTGCCGGTCCGTCGCCACCGAACCGCCGGGATACCCTTAATCAGGGAAATTGCTAAGTAATAGAGCTCAACTAAAATTTGTATGATAATGAAACGGGGTATCGTTTACCTCGCTCGTACAGTAATTTTGTGTCGTTTATTTGGCGTAACCACAGAGATGAGGCGATTTTTATTTTTTACAAACATAGTTTGGTGGAATTGCTTGTAAGCCTTTCTTTTGGTTTTTTTTAGATAGAGATAAAAACAAATATAAAAATTATTTATTTCACATAAAAAAACACATAAAAAACAACAAAAAAGAGTACATTGAAGGCGGCCTTATTGCTAAGGTAGCATTTTCTTCCAGGCAACCTTTGTGTGAAAGAAAAATGCTTATATGTAAGCGGACTAGTGCAAAATTTTAAACAAAAAAATATTTTTTTTAACGTATAACGTTAAAAACGTTTTTAATTAACGTAAAAGCTCGAACTGCAGTAAATCTTAAGATTAAATTGTAAATCCTACCCATATGATTTGGTAAATGTAAGTATTTACAAAAAATGGTTTTACTGCTGTCAGCTGGTAAATGTTGGTTTTCGGAATAACACAATGGGTAAAAAAACTATTCTAACCTTCTTTTCATTTTGGTCGTTTACCATAAGGAATTGAAAAATAATAGGTTTAACTGGAAAATTTTATAATTTATCATAGTTCGAGCTTTTACAGTAACAGACATACTTCTATCAATTATGCAGAGTTAGTTAAGTAAATACGTTATTATGTGAAAAATAAAGCTCATTTGCAAGCATTCATACTTAAAATGAGACAATACTAAATTAATTAACGTTAATCAGTGATATCTTATATTAATTTAAATTATTATGTCACATAGCGATGCCCGTAATACCCGAATATATTATTTGTGTTAATACTATATCCATAATAATCTGTCGTTCTTTATTGAGAATATAATGGCCATTATCAAAAATATACATCTAAAGTTGGAAATATTCATGGTAACTAAGTCACTTGCAGTATGCCTTATATGTACTCGTTTGCTATAAAGAAGAATCCCTTTTTAAAGTTAGTTTTAGTTTAGTTTAAGAACATAAGCTATCGAGGAAGCATTACAATTCTATTGATAAAAGTATAAATAGCTCATTCATTAGTTATTTTAAAGTATAATTGGAAACTTACTAAATGTAAAATAAACGGAAAGTACATTATGTTCATTGCAGTTTAAATACGTGTAACAAATTTCGGATTTAATGGCAGAGTGCAAATTTAGCAATTATTTTATCATTAACTAAACATAATTTCATTATGTTTAGTTAATGATAAAATTGGCTTTGCTCATTGCTATTATGCTAACGTCCATCTAAAGTGAATAAAACGATTCAAATCCAATTCATTGTTGATGTTTTTTTGTGATAATTAGGCTGAGTAAAAAAATAAGAAAAGCTGTTATTAGAATCGAAATAAACGGTTAGGTTTAATTAACTTGTATCTTCGCAGATTTATGGTTAGCAATATATCGATATAACGAATAAAGATATGTTCTCAAGGGTAATTGAAAAAAAGTTGAAAACCCTTCTTCTTTTTTATGTCGGTTAATAAAGTACGTGAATCCAAAAAATTTTTAACTATTACAAAGCTTTTACCTTATAAATGGTTTCAATAATATTTCACTATGAATATTAAGGGACTTTCAAAATAAATAACTATTTATCCTGTCCAATGACAATATTTGGAGAAAATTTTTAATTTAGAACATAAGCATCTTTTGTACATGTTCTTAACACAGGCTCGTGCCGGTGTATAATTGCTTGAAAGAAGCATTAAATCTGAAAATTATAATGCCGTAATAGTATTATCTAATCTCTGTATGAAGTTACAGTACTACGATAAAGTTTTATGGGTCGTATTAAGAACCCGTTCAGCGTAATTGGTGCAATGGCAGGTCGTACAGGCAATACAGATAGTATGATAGGTAGGGTCACTACACTTGTACCACGGACGATTCTCGATAGGCCCATGCGGGCTCTTAAATTGAGCCTTCGATAGCCGTTTGGACATTATGTTCTTGCATCGACATGGTTTTGTCGAGGCTATTCAGAGGTGGTTATCCGAAAGTGGGTCAGGATTTCTGAATGGCGTACCCGTAATACATACCCTCCAGCGCTTGTGGTATCCGCTTTGTTCCCGTTTAGATTTTCCCTGTTTAGAGTCAAAACCTATTTTGAGCACGTGCTTGTGTTAACAGTTAATCTAAAATCAGTTTCGTTTAGTTTACTCGATATTTGCGGTAAAGAGAGTTTTGTGAGTACCGGTGCAATTTGATTGCGTTTATTCGTTTTAGGCCCTTCTAATAAGGAAAGAGCAATGATTAGAAACTCCTTTTCTTTGACATAAACTGTAAGATCTTATTAAAGCGATAGAACAAATGTTTTAAAAAAGTTTGAGGAAGAAAACAAAGTGAAAAACTTATTTGAGGAGTTTAGTAAACTTGAGCATCTCTGTTTCGAACGTCAAAGTTTGAGTGCGTCGAAAATTTTAAATAGTTATACTCATACCGTTGCTCGTAAAAGCCGCAGCATTTCAGCATTAGCAGCGAGTGAAATTATAATCATAAAAAACCGCACTCAAAAATTTGAGAGCCGTCCGAATGGGCACTAAAGTATTTTGGCTGGAACCATCGTATTTTAGCGATGACCCGTCGGTACAAATGGCGGGCGGGGTAAAAAATACGCTCAAATATAAACAAAAGCTTGTAGCTTGTCGGTCGCGGCTCTCATTTGGGAGCGGGGATAAGTACGGACGTAATCTGTGCTAGGGTTCGTGTAAATGCAAATTGTCCCATAAAGCCATCGCCCCTCTCCTCACGCCCCCACTAATGAAGAGGTATGCCTGGCCGGCGAAAGGCCACGGTCGTCATCTCAACAGCGGTTGCTGTGGCATGTACACCGATGCTGTTCGCCGAGATTAGATTCGGCCCCAAATTACTTCACTTCGCAACAGTATTGTTAGCTGCAAGGGGCTGAGTGACAATATTAAAGGGGAGCTTTGCGTTAGTGGTTTAAAATGGTAATTAATTTTAAATCTCAAGCATTTTAGAGTTTATTAAAAGTCTGACAGCAGGTTGACTTTAAATTCGCTCCCCATTAACGGCATTGAACCAAGGTAGAGAATGTGACAGGATTTCGTAACAAGATCGATGATAATTGGCACAGAGCAATTAGTTTTGCTATCTCTAATACATATAGGCGAGCAGAAGTATAAGTGTATTCTCTCAGAGCCCAATAGTGATTAGTTTTGGGTCGTAACTATCGTTGGCTATTACGTTAACGATATTGCTAGTTATAATTGTACGAATAATGGCACAAGCGAGGTTTGTTTTGATTATTTCAATATGTCGCAAAGTGATTTCTGCCTTATCTAAGAGCTTTTATGGAATCAGCAATATCAGGCACCGATTCCCTCTGTGCTCACGATGTACAAATTATTTTGTGTTATTAATTGTTGGACTCCTTACATTCTTTGAATTTGATGAGGCATAATCATTTGAACAATAAAATGAACTTTATTTCGCAAATATATTTAAAATCGTAATAAAAAACGTCAGCTCCACTTCGAACACTTTACTCATTGTTCAAGCATTAATTATCATGATAATAATAGTCCCACAAATATTATCATAAAGATTTATTTAAAATGTTACTTAAGTATCTCCTTCTTTGAGAACTTTTCTACACTACTAATTATGTATTCTCTATTTACACTATAACCACGTTACTTTACATGAAAGTGTTTACCGTAAATTGGGTGAATAGGGACATGGGTGTAAATAGGGACGGAACTGAGAAAATCTTTTAAAAGAAACCTTAAACTCATGCAATAAGGTCTCAAGTATTTTTTGGTTTAAAAATGTAGTAGAATAATTATTCTTTGTAATGGCATTACTCAATCGCTATGAAGTTAGCTACAAAACATTGAGATGTCAGTTCAAACAGTGCCTTTAAATAACGGTGAAATAACCCTCTCAAAACTTATCAAATTAAAGAGAAGATTTGGTGTTTTTCGTGGTTAAAGTGAAATTTAGTGCATATATATCTATCCAAAAATACAATGGCAACAAGTAAGTACTTGTTTTATTACTTATTATAGCTATATAACCCACATTTTTACAACTCGTTAATTTTTATCTTGAATCGTAGTAAATAGGAATGAGAATTGGGTGAATAGGGATCAGTACTAGGCTAAAAGGGACGCCGTATTTAATAATAGATACGAGAAAGAGATTTATATAGACGACAAACGTGTGTAATGCAACAATTTAACTAGGGTTGTAACAATTACCTTTATATTAAATGAAATAAATATATAAATTATTCTGTTTATTTTTTTAGTATGAAATGTTTTATAATATTGAAACTTATTTTTCTATACGTATATTTATAAAGTTGATACGAAATAAATAAAACATTTTTTTTACTAATTTTATGTATGTACAAAAAGTATTGATTGCTTTATTCTTATTTCAGACATGACACGTAATCCAATACTGAAACGCAAAAAATGCTATAAAAAATATAATAAAGATGCTATAGAAGAAGCCCTTAAAGATTATGAGGAATCTAAAAAATCATTTAAAGATATGGCCGATAAACACAATATACCTAAATCAGTGTTACACAGGCATTACACAAAATTTATGAAAAACCAAGGAGGTCAACCTGCGCTTAGCATAGACACAGAAAAATATATAATAAAATACTTAAATATTTGCTCTGAATGGGGATACCCACTCGACACTTACGATTTACGCCTTCTAGTAAAAGGTTATTTAGATAGGACAGGAATTATGATCAAAAAATTCAAAGAAAATATGCCTGGTCCAGATTTTGTTAGAAGTTTTTTATCAAGGCATAAAAAAGACATATCCCTACGATTAAGTCAAAACATTAAGCGTGTACGAGCAGCAGTATCCCCTGAAAAAATAAACCAATATTTTGATGAATTAGAATTATCAGTAGACGGCGTACAATTGTGTAACTTAGTTAACTATGATGAAACTAATTTAAGTGATGACCCTGGAAGAAGAAAAATTATTTGCAAAAGAGGCGCAAAATATCCAGAACGAGTAATGAACCACAGTAAGGGATCTATTTCACTGATGATGGCAGCAGCTGCCAATGGGACGCTATTGCCGCCTTATGTGGTGTATAAATCTCAACATCTGTATGACACATGGACTACTGGTGGCCCGAAAGGTTGTAGATACAACAGGACCGGCTCAGGGTGGTTTGATGGACATACATTTGAGGAATGGATACGTACAGTAATATACAGTTACTTCAAAGACAAAGCAGGAAAAAAACTTTTGATTGGTGACAATTTGTCATCACATTTATCCATTGACCTTATTCGAGAGTGTAAGGAAAGGGACATCTATTTTGTGTTTATGCCATCTAATTCAACACATCTAACACAGCCTTTAGATGTGGCCTTTTTCAGACCAATGAAAATAGCCTGGAGAGATATCCTATTCCATTGGAAAAAACAGATGGGCGAGTACAAGCTACCGTTCCAAAAACTTTATTTCCACAACTTTTGAAAAAATTACTCCAAAGACTTGATGAAAATGCAAAACAAAATATTTTATCTGGTTTTTCAAAAGCTGGTATAAGTCCTTGAACCGAAAAAGAGTCTTAGATAGGCTACCACATAACTGCGAAAGAGACGATTCTATATTCAGTAAAGAAAGTGTAGATGAGACAGTATTGAATATGTTGAAAGAAATGCGTTATGGAACAGGGACAGTTAAGGTCTGTAACAAAAAAAAGAAACTCAATGTTATACCGGGTAAAAGTGTCGGCTCAGATAGTGATTATGCTGGTACGGATACGGAATCGTCATATTCACCTGATGAGATTGATGCTACAAACTGTAAAGATATTATCTCATCCATTGAGATAACGAAGAAGAGAAGAATTGCAACAAACACAAAAGATAACAAAAAAGATGCAAAAAGTAAGAAAACAAAGATGAGTTCTAAAGTTGAAATTTTAAAAGGAAGTCATAATTTTGAAGCTAATTGTAATGCAACTGAAGATAAAAAAAAAGTTAAAGGAAAGGGTATAGGAAAAAAAACTGTAAAAGTACGTGAAGAACAGAAATATGTTGATATTAAAGAGACTAAAGAGACTGAACTGAAAAAAAATACAAGCAACCTTGAAGAACACAAAGAAAATAACAAAAATTTTGAAAATAATACTGTTGATAATCAGATGGTATTAATGAAAAACAAGAAGAATGTACTTTTATTGAAAACAGATTCAGCGATGATTTAGATATAGACAACATACCTGTACTTTTCGAAGTAGTTATTGATGACTGTTTGATATCCAAAAATAAAAATACAGGCTCAGAAATCAAAATATTGTCTGATGAAAAAGTCGCACATATGAATTTAAGTAACGATAATTTGCATTTGACAAAGGTTTCTTTAACTGAACCAATTAAGATTACTCCACTGAAAAATAAAAGAAAATACCATTATAGAAACGATGAAGACATTTTACGTGAGTTAATGGATATTGACTCGGAATAAGTTAATTGAATCACGTAAAACTTCTTATACGTTATAAAAAAATTTTGTAGAAGTTCAATGTTGAGTTTATGTTTTTATAATATTTTTTGAGAAATATATGATTGACTGATTATTATTTTGTTTATTGTGATAACCCTGACAACTTTCCCTAATTACCATCCTACCATCCCTATTGACAGGCATCTGTAGTATGAACAGGGACGCCCTAATTTTATCAAATATAACAAAAACGGCACATTGTTAACATATTTCTATGATATTGTAGCTTAATTAATAAGTTAATTCAAAGATAAGCAGAGTGAACGAAAGCTAAACTTTACAAAGTTACAAGTATTTTCAGTACAAAGTTGAAACCCGTCCCTATTCACCCAGTTTTACACTCCAAATACACATAATTATAACTAACAGTAGGCTTAAAATTCTCTCTGAAGAACGGAATCACCTTTCTTTTCAATCAATCAGTGATTCAGCCTGCACGCTCCAATCAAATAAGCAAAAATCGCATCATGTTATGTTTTCCGTGGGTTCGAACCACGACCTCAGGCATCCGAACGCTGTACCCTCTAGACCACGGAAGCAGTTCAAACTATAACGAATCGTAACAAAGAAACAAGCGAACTCACCCCGCCCTATTCGGATTCATGCGGATCCTGTATTTAATTCTGCCGAGTCCCGTTCGTACGTATTGTTTCACCTACAAATGATTAACCCTACACTGATGACGTGATTCTGTCACCTGTACTTATTAATTGACGACGGCAAGAGCAAAATATAACAACTGTTATCTTAGTCAAGTTATTTTAAGTAGGGAAAGTTAATGCTAACCATGCTCAGTATTCATATTTCTTTTAGATTTTTTTTACGTTTATTTATTTGGGAACAGCAAACAGTCTCATTATCTATTATATATAAAACAATGTTAAAAAAATTAAAGATTAACAATAAATGACCCACAGCGCGCTTCTCATATTAAATCTTAAGTATATGTTCGGCCGCCAAACGATTAAGTAACAATACAAACTTATAAGCGAAAAAAAAATGCAAATTAAACAGACTACCTACGTCTATTTTACAACGACAGAACTTCAATAATGGATTTTTTAAACTGAGGTAGGCTAAAAGTAAATATGTCTTTGTTATTTTCAGGTGGGATAAGTCTGAAACAAAAGTCAGAAACAGTATTTTATTTTATTTTTCTCTTGGGTTAATACGATGTGAATATCTGATCTAATTTGTTTGGTTCTTCTGCAATAACCTTTACTAGTACTCGTTATGACTGTTCATTATCTCAAATTGAAAAATGTCGAAAAGAAATCGGTGTTACGATTCCTTACGGTATTGGGGGGGTTAAAGAAATCTCTTTGTTCGTGTCGTATTCCGCTGATTGGTAACGTCGAATCGCTAATGACATATTCAAGACCTGTTCCAACTTTAACCAGTTCGGGTTAAGCTGTGCGTACATTTTCATCGCATAATCAGTCTGAGTTGTTGAACCAAACGTAGTTTGACAACTGAATGTTAAATTGAAACGTAGATGATGAGCAAGAATTTGTAAAAGCAAGATGTTATAGCTAAATTAATTTAAAGTTTTTTTTAGGAGTAATATTTAAATGCATGAAATTACTTCATAAGGCAACTTGTAATGCTTTTTTTTTTTTTTTTTTTATCCTTATAGGCAGACATTGACCGCCATCTCACCTGATGTAAGTGAAGATGCGCCGAGATGATCATGACTGCTAGAAACAAGCATGTATAATCTGTTCATACTTATTAATTATGACCAATTTACCATTACAGGCAGGAACATACAAGCGCTTACTTAAATGTGACATGTGCTACCATAATAATATATACTTTATAGATGTACGCTTCTCACATTATCATCATTAATAGAAGCAAAGGTTTACCACTTCATAAACCTCTACTGTCTATTTATACGACCATTTACATTCGTCAATATTACGTGACTATTCCAGTAACTGAACGCTCCGATCGGAATTACCAGGTCAAATTCGTAGTTCGTTCCCATGAGCAGTAAACGTCAAAAATACATGTCTCCCACATAGCCACCTACTTCAGTGGGCTCGCCGTTACCCGATGATCCTATTCTACGATCATTACCCAACTGTGGTTTCGGTACTATAGCGTATACGAATTTATAAAATCCGACGTGGCCTATACGACATGAAACCGCAGGCCCGGTGACGTTAGAGTAATTCCCGTCTAAAGCTTTTTGACGCATTTTATTGCTGTGATAATCGTTTGTGTTTGAATAATTGTCTGTCTGTGAATTGCTAGACAATGAAAGCGAAAGTAGTACAACGATTAGCTTAATTACGCCACTATTTTTTATGATGCTCTAGTATGAGTAGATGTAGGTTCGATATTTAATTATGATATGAATAATTGCTGTTAAACTATATAGGTTTAGTGGCAAACGTTATATTATAAAAGAAAAGACATTTACTCTATATGGCAGGATTAGAACCTGTGCCCTTCGATTGAGAGTAACAGACTTCACAATGAGCCACCGATTCGACGTAGCACGTACCTGTTGTGAAAAGTGAAACTTGTTTATTAAAATGCTAATCTGTAACAATTTATTTCATAAACCGTTCCGAAAGAATCATAGTTACTCCATTTGCAGATGCAATAATATACTTTTACAAATTTCTTACAGTTAAATATTGATTTATGCCCTCTCGGCATAGCGTACAACACCAAAATTTTAGAAAATGTTGCAATCAAAACTCTGTCGAAAAAATCTAACCACCTGAGATTATGTGGTGTAAAGCCACACAGTTCCGTTCAGTATCAAACATAGATTAAACGAGAATATTCTCACCGTTTCGCTCCGCCGACTGCGGACTCCACGTCTACCAAACTTCCATAGGTAATTATTTCTCTCGTGAACCAATACAACAATTACACAATTCGTCACGATCTGAGAGTGATCTGGCCCTACGTATTAAAGGCAGTAAAAACTGTTTTATACCAATTGGATGGTTGTAATTGATGGAGCTATTAGATATTTTGTCTCGCACCTCGGCGGGTAACAAAAAAGGAGTTATTTTCGAGTAAGGCAATTCACTTTATTGTTGTGATATTATGTTTACTGGTTTGTTTATGTGGTTGCAGATTAGAAAAACATGCTCTCTATTTTGTTATGATAAATCAAAGCGTGAGTTTTTGTTATCGTATCATTTTTGAATCGTATTCAAATATATTAAACCTTTTTTTGCAGGTTTTGTTCCAAAATGTCTTAATAATTTAAAGTTATTTAACTTATATTGCCTTGAATCTTGATTTCAAGTAATGCAAATATAAAAACGCACAACTTCAACTGTTCATCAAACAGCTAATTGGTACGTGAGTAGCCAACTTCCCCGTGGGCGTAACGAAAAGGTTTATACGGAAAACTAAAATAAGATTCCGAACTGCAAAGTGGGAACTTACGAAGTCTTTTAGTGTCACGAACTTGTATTAATTAAAGGTGCTCGCTACTTTAAAACTAACCTAGAATGAGAGAGTGCTATGAATATGTTAATTTGTATACTGATGTTCTCTAGAAATGTGCTAAGCTAGTTCTGGCGAGACGAAGAAGTTGTATTTAGTTTGAAACACATTAACTTTTTATTTTCATAAGAACTGAATCATAGTACCGGAAAAGTTGTAATTTTTTTGAGTATTAAATTCGGTTGGTAAATTCATAAAAGCTATTACTTAATGTAAGGATAAGCGATTAAAAAAAAATGTATTAATTGCATAGAGTAATCAAAGAGCAATCTTAAAAATGCTTATAATGTTCGAGTTTCTGAGAACAATTGAGCACCCATAGCGTGTCAAATGCTCAGTTCAAAGACATTTTCAGAAAATAATCTAATCTCTAGCTTAAGTCACAAATTTGTACTCTTCAGCTACTTTACCCCTTCTTATAACAAGAATATCTAAAGTGATAATGTGTTGATTTAACAATTAATTTAAATGAAAATGATAACAATAATAAATTAAAATATCAAATATTAACCGTATAAATAAAAAAAAAACACGCTGTAAATCTCGTACAGTTATTGCATGGAATACCGCGAGCATCCTGCGACCGGTTGCGCACGTAAAAACGAGACTCCCGCGCATACGTTACGGTTCGTCGGGTTTACAACCTGCCTTACATCTGCTTCCTCTATAACAGGTCTGGACCTTCAATGTTTTATAGATCAATACATTATCGTTAATATCGATAAGAAACTTTCACAACATATTTCAATATGAGTGGGACACCAATGTGTTACGCCTGTGGTAGGTAGGTGGTAAGGTAACGTTATAGTAAACTGCATGTACTCGTAAATAAAACTTTTTAAATATAACTATAGTAGTTAAAAGCAATTATTGGAAGCAATAATTGCGAATATTTTTATTTATTTACAAATTTGAAAACTAGGCTCAACTAGGTAGTGATTTATTAAAGATAAATAAAAAATCTCCCTTAGAAGTTGTTACCGTTTGCCATACCATTATAATTATTTATCAAAAACAAAATACCAACTCGATCGGATATCAAATAGCAAGTTGCAGCCGTACACAGCGACGGAAAAATTGCTAGTTGCATTTTGAATTTCACAAAAGGCACTATTGAAAGCGTTTGCAAAAAGAATGCATTCGGTCGGATATCTAAAAATCTTTTGGTTTCGAACTTGTATTTGTACTATCTCGAAATCACAAAGCGAGCTTACAACCAGTTCAGTTGGCATCTGCTTCCGCTCTAACTGGTCGTCATGACTCAAATAATACCTAATGTTTTATCGTCAATATAAATTATTAGATGTGTCACAGGTAAACTGACAAGTTCTCCTGGTTTAATTGATAAAGATGTTAACGGTTTATGAATATTGTTAAAAAAGTTTATATTCGATATACTATATCGGTACGAATTTATAAATTTCAGATAGGTTTTGTCAATAATAAATAATTAGCAAACATAACTGTATCTTTTTAATAGAAAATTGTTTACTTAAAACAATATAATAATTATGTTCCGATGTAGTTTTGTCATTCCAAACATTTTTTTTTCTACAAGGAGCTATAAAGGTAACCTTACTCGACAATTTTGATTTTGACTAGTGTCGGTGGCTCATGGTGTGGACTGTTGCCTACCGATCTGGAGGCGGCAGGTTCAAATTCCGCCACGTACAGTGCCGGATTAAGACTACTCGGGGCCCTAAGCAATCCACACTTGTGGGCCCCCTGTCAGTATGTCAAACAGGAATTAGTAGCATAGCCAGTAGTTGACAACATAGGTAATGATTTTTCACTAATGATTTTCACATTGACAATTGTTGTTCACAAGAACAAGAATTTGTCTTTAAATAAACCTACACGATTAAAAAAAACAAGAGTAACATACTCGAATCCGCGCACTGCGAAAAAAACGCAAGTCGATTTTGCATGAAATTATTTTTCACCGAACATAATCGCAGTGCGCGCATAGGTTACTATTAAAAAGCATTAGTATTTTCGTAAAATAAGATGAAAATATATTAAACGTACCTTGGAAGTGGAGTAGGTGCCACAAAAACAAAAACTAAAGTACCTATATTTAATTATTTACAAAAAAAAAATGCGCATTGCGGCTTTTTCGGGCATTCACTGATGATGATTTCCCAGTAAACCTTCTGTTCATTTTTTTGTGCTTCGTCGCTTCGCAAATTAAGCACTAGCTTAGGGCCCCCTGGACGTGGGGCCCTAAGCTAGTGCTAATTTGCTTAAGGGTTAATCCAGGACTGCCACGTACCAATGTCTTATCGAATTTTCGAAATTATGGGTAACTTTATATGACGCTCTTATGGTGAAGGAAAACATCGTGAGGAAAACTGCACACGCCTACAAAGAGATTCAAAGGTTGTGCGTGTAGTTGTCCAATCCGCACTGGGCATGCCTGAACAAGTAAGGCCTATACGCCCTCTACGACCTAACTTATGATGATGATTATATGAAATCAAAATAATAGGTATGCTATCAATCCATATTCAAACTTAAAACATCTTTCCTAACAAGAGATTTATTACAAATACTTGTTAACCATTTGAATCAGCCAGTACCGAAAATCGAAAGAAACGTCATGAACGCTAAATCATTTACAATTTGCGTTGCCGAGCTTTTTGTACTCATTTCCTTACTTCGGCGTATTAGAATGTGTGGATAGAAAACGGTTTTCGTCTAACAGCGATTGCAATCAAAGCGTTCAGGGCAAATCGAATTAATCTGCTCCCCTGGCCTTTGAGCATCGCCCGTTGCAGGCATTGATTAATAAATACCCGATAGCCGCCATATGAGCCAACATTGCTTGGCAGTGTTATCACAATATCACCGGGCACTTATACGCACACGTATGCCGCGTGATTGTATTTAAATTCATCCGGGGTCATGTCATATAAAGTTTTAAAGATACTATCCAATATTACTATTGCATATGGGGTAAAATTTACGCAGTTAAATTTACTTTTGGAGTTGAAGCTAACACCATTGTAAGTGGTGTAGCCTATCGAAAGGAGAATAAGAGTCTAGGTTCCTATCAAGGCTTATTCGAAGCGGTGATGCGTAATGGTATCGCAATCACAACCCTTTAATAGGAATTGCTAAGTCAATATTTTTTAGTTTGGTATTCAAAATAAACAAAACTAATTAATCTAACTCATCAAGACTTTACTGTTACCAAACATCAAAAAAATTGGATGGATAATGTAAAAGTACAATGTGATTTATATTTTTATGCCAATTGTCTACCGAAAATAAAATGCCAGTCATCGCAACCGCAACACAATACAGGCAACGTAATTCCGTTCGCAGCATTCACGCGAGGAAACTGACGTATTCATTCCTTTCTTACTTCTTTTATTGAAGGCGAATACAAAACGCCGATATCCTGGCACAAAGCTCGCACCCTCGCGCCTAAACCCACCAACGATTCCCAAAGCGTAACTCGTAGAAATCCCGCGTTTCTCGTCTTACTCAATGCAGGGATGCAACAAAGTATCGACGTTATAGGAGTTACTTTTATACGATATTTTTGTTTATCAAAGAAAATATGCAAACAGTGTATGTACGCACATCAACAATGACATAGATAAATTAAGTTATCTAGATTTTTGTTTATCTAACGTACTTAGCTTTAAGAAGGTTAATGGTTTAAGCTTTCAGAAAACCATGGGTACTCCATTTAAAATGAAATGTTAATATATTATTAAATTTAAAATCAAAGCTATTTTATTCATAATAAAACATGACTCGGGGTAACATTGAAATTACATAAGTTTGAAACCTTTACATGTTATTAATAATGTAACCTATCCAAAAATAACAATAAAACAATGCAAATGACCGCAGAACTTCGTTTCTAATGCTAAAACGTGTTTTTGTTATGTAAATGTTTGAATATTCAAATAAAACTGCACTATCGACATTTGCATGTTTCGACTGCACCACAAGGGATTTCCTGTAACGTATTCCGCGTTCGAGATGGGGTCCACGGTGAGCCGCGACGGTAATGCGTTTTATGAATGAATGAATGGGAGTATTTCATTCCCGACTAACCATTGCTTTGGACTAAATTTCTTTTTGCGCAAAACGTTTTGGAACTGAGTGTTGGTGATAACGAGCCTGTGCAAACTGAACTCATGAAAAGTATTTTTAAATCCAGATTTATTTAGAGATTCATTAGTAATTTAAATATTCAGCTCGCATGAAATGCGCTGGCTAGTTATAATAAATTTATTAGGATTTCATAACGCTACATTAAAATGTTCAATATTAATGTATGACAATATATCTTTTAGTTTTAACATTACATGCATACGAAGCGAACATACGAGTAAGTATAAATAAGTGCTGCACGAGAACAGTAACGGCAGCGTTTACAGCCACTTGCTCCATTATCCTTATTGGCAATTCGAACACGAGCGAGAAGATTTTTATCTGTCCAAATAGTGGTTTAGCGCCCTCCCTAGGATCAGATGAGGACGATATATGAGCCCATCCAACTTATCCAACGGAACGTTCTTTATTTAACGGAAACACTGATTTTTTCATCCAGGGGGCGAGCAGATTTATTCCCCAACTCATTTCCCTAAAACCCACTCCGTTTAATAACCCTAAAAGAGCCGCCAGATATCTCACACAGAATCCGTGGGATTTTCGCTTGGGCCGCGATAGCGTTCCAATGGCGGCACGTCGATAGCGCCTATCCACCGACTCAACGAGCTATTTCATTATTCAGCCTCACCGACTCCACTAGAGATTGCTGCGATAGGATTGACTAATTTTGCAGTATTCCTTAGATGAGAGCGCGCCGTCTTCATTTAGGCTAAGACCATTCTGCGGGCTTTGCGAGCGATCCGCGCGATATCACCGACGTAAGCACCTCATTTGCAGGCTCGAAGCCACCTCACTAAATAAGTCAACATCTTAACCTTATTCAGCCTCTATTTTGCAATGATGCATAAGATAACTTAAGATATTATGCATTAGTATGCATAATATCTAAAGTTATCTTATGCATCAAATATGTATATGTTAAGGATAGTTCCTTGAAGGCAAAACTTTTAATAACTGTCTAACAATCCATGGCAGCTGTTGAGTTTTTTATTTGTGTCACAGTCAAAGTTTTGGGGCGTCTGTGGATATGGACGTGCGGTCTAGACTACCCATGGATGCGGCAAACTTCTATTGCTGAAAGCACTTGGGAATAATGCCATACTTTATAAAGCAAACTTCGCCGTTACGCGGCGTGAAACAGGGTGAAGGATGTGACAAGAAAATGTCTCAGCTTATTATGCTATTTTATGAAGTCGCAGATTAAACATTCACAATTGGTTGAGTAAATGTAAGCTGAAATGTAGCGTAGCATTGGCTATTCACTCGTGGCCCGTATCTAATCGGCGCTCGTGTAGTACTAGGCTGTAGAAGCCACAAAGGGAGTTGGCGAGTGCTAAAAGCCCTTTGGTATAGCGGCGCGTGCGGCGGCTTCGCTCGCCATTACCGCACCAAGTGTCGAGTTTTGTGCTCAGTTCATGGGCGATTCATCGGCGCCTCTCGTTAGGTGGGGCGCACGCTTGAATGCCGCCTTAGCACTCCTCATTATTGCGTTTATAAAGGCGGCGCCCATAGAGAACCCTGATTCACTAAGGCTCGCTCTGTTGGTGAAAGAGAAAATGGAATTGTGTACACGTTTTGTTCGCTAAGTTCTTTTTTCACTCTAAGCCAGTATTGTGGGGAGTATCTACAGGAAGATATTTTGTTGCGACGCTCTGTATTGTGAACGTAACGACTGGCGTTTCGTTAACGTTAAACATTAAAGTAATGGGTATACATAAAGTGGCGAGGTACGCTTGACATAGCTAACCTAAATTTTTACGGTTTGAATATTTTTAACGATTAGTGCTTAACATTGTTAGTTTTTCAATAGTTGTACCCATACTTCATAGTTATATTAACGGTAAAACTGCCTTTAATAATTTCCAGTTTTACTATATCATTAAAATAACGTGACATTGTATGGCTTATCGTTAATAAAACAAATAATATATATTAATATAGTAATAGCGAACAATGTATTTTTGTTTATTAGAAAAGTTATAAAAAACACAAATACAATCAACTTACTCACGTAACAAATTATTTCAATAATACGGTAGTAATCGATATACATATTACAAAAAAAAATACTTTGTCACATTTATAGTTTTTACAAGAGACTCATACTAGCAAAGTTTGAACTTATAACAGACTTCAAATTTGCTATTAGTAACTCACGAAATAAAATATCTGAATAGAATAATCGATTACAATAATTATATCGATGCTGTACGATACTATACGATATAATTATTTGAACTAAAAATTGGAATATTTATTTACTTTAATTACAGTCCCACAAGGGACTAATCCTAGCAAAGTTTGAACTTATAACCAAGTTCAAACTTTGCTAGTATCAGTAATCATTTGTTAAAAACATATTTTTTTATTATTAATTTCTACAGTATCATAACAAAATCTCCACTTAAACTAGGTCGGCAGCTAACACGAAGCTGTCACAGTGCACGATCCTGAAATTAATAGATCGGCCTATATAATCGCTGAAAGTGCCTAGCGATCTCTAATCGGGCTTTGATTGCTAAATCGATATTGATGCGAATATAATATTGGGGTATCGGTATGAAAATCTGGTATCTGTTTGGAAAGCATACTTACAAACGACTAATTATTGACAAAATCAGGAAAATATTTACTACATCTAATTCTATAAATAAACGTTACATCTACTACATAATTGTGTTTGTGTACATCCTAAGAAGTACATATGATAGACTACTATATTAACTATGATGTTCTTTTATCGATTTAGCCATGTATGTAAATAATTAAAACAATACGTACTTTTTTGTTTATATGTACGTATAGTCTAATATTTTTTATTGTTATTATTATATTCGAGATATAAATAAAACTAATATTTGTTTATGTTAAAAAATATATCAATCGAATCACGATACTTGAACTTTATTTTTTTCTATTTTATTTCAATCTCCGAGAACGATCTAATATTTTTATATAATTAATAAATGTAGGGTACCTACTGATTTTCCACTGAGTCACATTTTACATGTATACACCTTATGCTTAGTATGATGTTTTTATGAACTGTCAAAAAGGAACGTGTCCGTATATTTTGTGTGACGTCATTGCTTACTATCATCAATTGACCTAATATTTATTGGTTTCAGAGTATTTAAAGATACAATATTGCAAATAAACAAAAGTGATCAATGAAACGACATATAAACTAAGGCGCGCATTGAAAATAAAGCTTGTTATTTTATTGCCGATGGTGGAAAATACTGGTGGATGGATGATGGTTTATGAAACTTGACTCACGCCTCTACACGTCGAAATTTGTTTGCAACAGATTAGGGTGGATACGTAACTAATCATCGTTTGGCGGACTAATGCTCGCTTAATTAAAACCCGGCCATTCCCGGCGCAATAATAGCGTCGGTGAAATCATTCCGGTCAAAAACTACTGTTATAAATTACGGTCGTTTAACAATGCTGATCACTACGATGACCATCACCTTAGGTTTTGTTGTGCATGTAATAAAGAATTAAAAGAGCAATTTGTCCGTTTTTGTAAATACTCTTGTGATATAAAACAATTTTTGAATGCCTGGGGAGCTTTTAATAAAATGTATTTTTGTAATGTTAGTAATTTGAATGTGTTTATTGCAAGCTATAGATTTGGCTTTGAATTATTTAATTACCGATTAAAATGGCTGATGGCTGAAACGATCTTAATAAAATAAAAAGCACAGTATCAACATCCAAATAAGTATGATATCGTATTATTAAGCAGAAGACAACATAAGTGTTTAGACTTTCAGCTGTTATTTTTTACAGAATATCGAAATAATAACACGAAAAGCAGTTGCAAATTACAACAACATAACAAAGCTAATTCCGCAAAATTGTTCGTTGTTGCAATAGATAAATGCAATTTTATTATCTAGTGGCGTGGAAACCTATAGAGTGATAGAGGCGTTCTTACCAGTTTGTATTAAGCTGATTCAAAACATCTTAGCATAACTTGTTGCTGTAACACAAATATTTGATTGGGTAATGCAGCCACATTACATCGTGTAGTTGCCAACTCCAAATCGAATCAACGCTCGCCGCTTGCTTTTTGCCCCGGGCACTATCGGAATGGCGCTCAGCAGACTAAGTTTTCTCATTATGCTCCTTAGGTACCTACAGCCCAACTCAACAACTTTGCCGTCCATCAGAGGCACATACTCACGCACCAGACTAAAGAATCTTTAGAATTGCTTCAAAATAAAGTAGAAGTAATCTTGTTCCAGCGAAGTCTAATTTAAACATTATTTGAACACGTATAACTATATTTATTCAAACTCTTACTTTCGACACACGAGTTTCGAGCACTTAAACTTTCTTACTAGTCTAGAATTCTACCTGGGCTCCCCCATTCCTAAAGGATACGTATGTTCGTATACAATCTTCTATTTCAATACCTCAGCATAAAACTTTTCGGCTTAAGCCGGGACTATTTTAAAACGACAGCACACGACTTAAGCAACTCATAAAGTGGAGAGGGCCAGAATATTTTCTTGGGGGAGAGCGCGAGAAGTGGTTAGCCGACTTTACACTGGTTTTATTGTCTTGGTTCCCCTCGTAAACCGTCCTTTGTGTTAGTAACGTCTCAAGTTGTATTAACACCGTGATTACTTTAGTAGGAACCGTTCGGGCGTCCCCGTCGCCTGTCCACAATTAGGCTAAACTTACCGGATAGTTTTGATAATAATTTAAATGGAGCCGATGATGTTGGTCGTTAATAATACGAGAGGATTCCCGGGTGCCCCTTTGATATTGAATTCGGTAAGCGCGGAAACTGTTACAATAAATTACGACCCTTCGACTCCAGTAAACGGTGTTTCGATGTTATGTTATATTAAACAGTGGACACTTCTACGAACGAGGTCAATGGCCTCGTAATAAAACGCCTAAAACATGTAATTGATACTAAGAAAAGTTAAACAAAACAAAAACGATAAAAAGCTTTTCAAAATTATATTAGTCAGACGCAAACAACAAAAAAGTCTGTTACAATTATAAAACCCCGTATCCGAATGGCATAACGCTCAAACTTTTCAATAAGGAAATATTTAATTTCCATTTGAAGAGCTTCCACGGGGCGAAAACAAAACAAAAACTTGAAAACATACTGGGTGTTATGAAAGGAAAATGAGAAGCAGAGCCGTTGTTCATTTTGGAGGGAGTGCCTCGATTTTAGCGACAAGAATTTTCCAACGAATTTAGCGGTTTCAATCGATGACGTCGGTAATGGAAAAGTTCAATAGGCAACAACAAAGGCCGACACAAGTTAACGAAGCTCACGAAAGCGAAATTCACGGTGGGAGCGCAGTCTCGCGGACAGGAAATTAAAAGACAAAAGAGTGCCGGCCAGAGCAGTTTAGGCTCGGAAATGGAGGGCGTGCCCGGACTCTTTCTCATCTTTTCATAGGCCGCTTCCGACCGTGGTCACCTTCGCTTTAAGTTATGTAAACATTTACTCAGGCAAGTTGTTGGTGTTAGCTTAGTATTCGTGATGTAATTAAGTGAGCTCAAAACTGACCGCCATATTTAGTATTTGAATTTACAACATATCCTGTGCATACATTAACATATGCATACATTAAGGTTTCCGTTATAAGATATTATTGATTTAATTTGTTTCGGTCATAATAGTGATTAATAAATAAAAATATATATGCTTATGATTTTATTTTTCTTAGGTTAATTTAATTTCGGTTTTAAAATAATTACCTTTTTAGATCTACTTTTAAGTATTCATGAAAGAAATCATATGAATACTAATTCACAAATGTAATCTGGTAAAGAGATGCTAGCGTTCGCGCCAAAAAGGTGATTTTCGGATCATTATATTGAAGTACCCTGAGAAATGAAGGCCCATCTTTTGGTTAACGTGATCCAGAATACATTTGGAATGTAACAAAATTAATCCGGTCTAATGCGGGGATGTCTGATGTGTATCAAGTGTGTATACGTATGGTTTCTGTAATTCAGCCAGCTTGGCGTAATCCATTCATGCCTACTTGTATCACGTTACAGGGGGAAACTGGCGTATTCTTGCATCTATATTCGCCTTTTGAACCTAAAAGCTACAAAAGCGGAGTGTTTCGGTGTTGATTAATTTGACGACTGTATATCTTTATTCATGAACATTTAGGGCTTATCAGCTGTGCTTGTTTATAAGCTTAATAATTCTAACAAGACCATAACACTTCTCAAATCTGATTACTTGTTATCTAAATATACAGTGTTGCACAAATGGTTGTTTGTTAACCAGCATAATACACGACAATAAATGACAAGCGGCAGAACCTGCTCAACACTCACAACTTTGTTTCCTAATTTAATTTGCATTTCGAATCAAAAACTTCCGTGACACTGTTTTGCATTATTAATACTTTAGCATGGCGTGATCTTGGAGGCGCACTAGAAGCCATAAATTGAATTCCAACCTTCGCAATTAGTTATTCCCGCGCGTGAAAACTTTCGAGATCGTTCGCCTTCGTTAACAGATGTTACGGTGCTATTCATTATACATTCCGTCGAATTGTAAAGCCGAACATTTAATTTAAAGTACCGAACGCTCCTTTGTGAAATTGACGAACATTTTGGAAGGCATTGTTGAGGAGTCGGGCGGCGGAGGATTAGCGGCAGCGGTGCTAGCCGCTGACTTCCCGCTCAACATTTGTCTTGATGGGATAAATATCCGAACGCTGAGGTGAATTAATCAGGTTCCCATCTGTGTGCACGGAAGAGAACGCGGTACTATATCTCAGTCACGGGTCTCCTGTTCGGCAGTCCATACATTAGCGGTGTTGGAATAAATTTAGCTTGCTCTATTTGAAGAAACCGCATAAGTATAAAAGTTTTGTGACGAAGCGGCTATTTCGCCACCAAAGCACGTCTATCGGCCTAATTTGGATCAAACAATTCCATTCCCCCTCATACTTACAAATTGACAGGCACATTTGTTATCTGCAGTTTTCGCCAGAAATTATATTAAGATTTTACCGGGCGATAATGTTGTGTATTTTTACTTGCCTCTCTCGTGCGGTCTAGGGCGACTTACCCTGAGGGAGCGTCCGGATTTTATGATAACAATAAATTGCTGGAAAAATAAACTAGATTCCATCTTCTCTATGGCAACGACATTTTGTTTCAAGTTTTGTCTTATAATAAGATTGTATTTTATTAGTGCATTTCTACGTCCCTCATTTTCCTGGTTTGATTTATTATAACGCAGATTACAATGGTCGATATTTGGTTAAGTAATAGTTTATTTTATAAGTTTTGATGTTATCTCTAAGTGTTGTTTTCTTTTGTTGCAGGTTACGGGTTGGGCATACATGAGATGTTATGGGCTCACGCGGCGTAGCGAAGTGGCGTTGGTGGTGGTGGTAGTAGCGTGGGCGTGGGCGCCGATGCACGCACGCTGTGCCCGGCGCGATGCGCTTGCGATGACGCCCTGCGAGCCGCCTCCTGCGCCAACGCGAGCCTCGAGATCGTTCCAATACAACTCAACCCAGAGGCCACCCACATCAACCTCACGCACAACTCAATCGACAACCTTCTTTACACGTTCGGCTTCTACACCCAACTCACCATCCTAGATATTTCATACAACAGAATCCAAGACTTAGGTAGTAAAAACTTCGAAAACAATTTGGAAATGACACATCTCAATGTCAGTCACAACTTCCTTAAACGTTTAGATAAGGATACGTTTATTGGACTGAAGGGACTTGTCGACTTGGACTTGTCAGATAATGAAATATCAAATATACACGCACAGACTTTCAAAGGCTTATCTGTATTAGAACGACTCGATTTGTCAAACAATAAACTGGTGAGCTTTGAAGCGAATACGTTTGAACCACTCTCGGCCTTGAAGATTTTATCATTGAAAAATAATACCATCTTGGATATACCGTCGGCTAATGTTCTATTCCTCGTTCATTTAGAATACTTAGATTTATCAGAAAATTTAATACAGCAAGTATCAAAGCATGGTATACCATATTTGAAGGAACTGAAAAGACTAGATTTGAATACAAATCTTATTGATGGTGTGGACCAACTAGGGTTTCACAGATTACCCTCTCTCCGACACTTAGATCTGAGTGATAACAATATGACAACGATTCCTACATCAGCATTGTCCAAACTATCAAATTTATCGCATCTATACCTGAGCGGTAACTTTTTCCAAAACGTCACAGCTGTTTCGTTTCAAAGTCTGTTCCATTTAAAGCACCTACATCTGAGCAGACTTTACGAACTAGACAAAATCGATTCTAGAGCTTTCGTCGACAACATAAATCTTCAGAAGATATGGATGAATGAAAATGTAAAAGTGAGGGAAGTTCCACCGAGACTGTTCCATGGCAATCCTAAACTAACTAACATATACATGAGAAACAATGCACTAGGAACCTAGAAGCGTCCCATTTCCCGATCGACAGATTGCAAGAATTAGAAATTTCTGGCAATCCCTTCGTTTGTAATTGCTCACTATTATGGCTGTGGAAACTAGGCAGGGAGAGTGAAATTAGCCACAAAAAGTCTGGTAATGCAAGTACAATACTTAAAATAGATTATGAAGATATAAAGTGTTCAGCTCCAGAACATTTAAAGGGAGTGATGTTTGTACAAATTCCAGAATCGGAATTCGGGTGCTCAAGCGGGTGGGTGATAGTGGCAGTTGTGGTGCTAACAGTGAGTATCGTTATAAGTGTGGTCGGTGGTGTTTTATATTTCATGGGACCTCTAAAGAAGTGTAAAGGGGACAAATCAAAACAGGTGATGACGAGTGTTATGTTAAACGGTGATGTGTCCAAATTGAGTAATGGATTAGGCTACTCGACAAGAAGTAGGGAGCAAGAGAACAAGCGTGACGTAGACCGATATCTAATGATCGGCTCGTCTGTTACAAATAATTTTCATTCGCTAAATCCTCCATGGCACAGTGTTGATAAGAATCAGTACTACCAGGAAGACAGCGAAGAGCACATCTACCAACAGTTTGCCTACGAAACTATTCCACATCACAGAACGCCAGAGAAACCGCACATAGTGTACGTCTAACAAAAGTTTTGCGCAAAGGACAATGTCGCAGATATATTCTTTGGCGCGTTACATGTGTAAATTATGAACGGTGTATTGTCAAGAGGACAAGGAACATTGAAATTGCAATAATGTAAATAGTGATACGATTGAAATTGTAATATGTGATAGCTTTGTATATAGACATGTAAATATTAGAACAGTGCGAATAAAGACATAACTTTTAAAACTCCATTCTCCATTTTGTACTTAACTTATTTAGAAAAGTTGAATTATTTAAAATAAGTGATTATTGCGGTCATTTTTAATAAAAGCAAATGGTCAGTGTGATTGGTGGCAGTTTTGCTTTATTTTTTTGAGGAATGTTGTCTCAATTATATTATTGGTTTGTCTTAAGTCCTGCCTCGAGTTATGTTTTCACTTATAGTAATAAGATGATCGCAGGATCAATGTACTGTTTATTTACTAGTTCCTTTGAGGTAGTACTCTAATATTGTTAAGTGCTTTGTGAAAATCGTTAAGAGTACTAAATTAATTGTAAGCATGTGTAATTGTATAGAATACATTTGTATATTTTCTGAATTAAAACACCAATACTTGATGAAAACTTTGTACAAAGATGAGCAATATAGATTACTAATTTCAAATACTATAATGTCGTTACTTTTATTCGGAACATTGTTATAGCTTACCTATTAGTTATATTATATTAGAAAAAATAAAATTTTTGAATGTAACATGTGCTTAAAACATTTACCTATATACCTATTATAGCATGCAATATTATATAAAACAATAATAAATAAAACCAGTTGCTCTGATGAAGAGGGGTACAAAATACAAATATAGTTTTATTGGCTATTCTTGTAAATTGATTTCAAGAGTTTTTTTTGGAGTATTCTTTCGATAGATATCAGAAATTGATATTTTTGTACGTAGATAATATGTATCGAGGTTTGATTTTGAAGAGTCCGGCTTTAGAACAAATTAATATGATCATACTTAAACCTTTATCCTTAAGAACTAAAAGCCTAACAATAATATCGAAAGAATTACCTATAATATTGGCAATATTTTACAAAAGAGTTTATTTAAGTCTGTGAATTAATTAGTTAAGATTCTAACGAAAATTATTATTGGATTAGAGAGACGATTAATCGTTACTGTATAAAATGAAAGTGTAACGTAACTTTTAGTTACATGTATCCCTTGTTCAATGTCATGAAGCCGGCCTCTTTTAGAATCATTGTAAAATCTAGATGATTACTAAAAATAGTTGACGATAGTCATTTTATATGTATACGTATAATTTAATATTTAATACATTTAACCGAGGAACACCATACCTAATCTGTCGATACCTACAGTCATACTAATAGGGTAAGGCTATTTATACATACTTATTAAAAACTTTTGTTATGAAACTTATTTAAATATATAACGCATTAAAACAAACGAAATAGATAATTAATAAAATTATAAAAGAAGTTTTATTTTTACTTATTGTAACGATTAATGAAATGAATCATTTTTTCAAGTCGGACGTCTCTTTGTCATTGGCCTTCCAGTTCTTAAACTACACATTAATAAAAAACTAATTACATATGATTTTAATACCAGATATACAAAAAATAAACAATTATGAAATACATGTCAATTTTAATGATTTTGCCGACATCTTAATCTTATTATTACTTGACGTAATCGATTTTATACTATTTAAGGCCCATAAGGTTTTTTAATATGTGTTCATCTTAATTATGGACATAAATATACTTATTAGGTAAAACAAGAAAACAATCAAAACAGGCATTTTCATACACAAAAATCTCACGATTGCACAGATATCAAGCCCGGAACCTTTAATGGTATATATGACTTCTCAACGATTACGGCTTGGACCTACTAAATAACGTTGGTTTGTATCACCAAAAAGAAAATCTTAAGTTTGAGGTTTACGTAAGCTTAAAATACTAGCTAATATTTACGACAGTATATTGTCATTATTTAATAAATGGAGAGGTAATCATTCAGACGATTTCCAATGCGATAGGATCAGAAATGGGGTCAGCAATTCGGAGTCAACGCTAATGGTTTAATTTTTTTAGTACTGCTTTGTCTTTTTTTATATTATTTACTAGCTTTTGCCCGCGGCTTCGCTCGCATTAAATTCGGGATAACACGGTACTTTCATTTATCACTATACATAGGATTTCCCCTCCCTCCTCCTCCTTTCTGAAATTGACCCCGAAACCTCCAACTTTAAAGATTTCGGGGTCAATTTCAGAAATTTTTATTAGCAAAAAATATGTTATAGTGAGCTAACCTTAAAAGATAGACATATGCTGTCGCGGACTTTGCTGTAGACCTTTAAAAGGAGAACAATACTCTCATACATGACTTTTGTGTAACTTTAACCGTTTACGCAGCGTACGCAGCGGAAGCTCCAAGTATGAAAAAATACCCCGATTTTGAAACATTTTTCATTACTGCTCCGCTTCTATTACTCGTAGCGTGATGATATATAGCCTATAGCCTTCCTCGATAAATAAGCTATCTAACACTGAAAGAATTATTCAAATCGAACCAGTAGTTCCTGAGATTAGCGCGTTCAAACAAACAAACAAACTAACAAACAAACAAACTCTTCAGCTTTATATATTAGTATAGATTAAGTACATGGGACCAGATCTCTGACCCCTCTGAGTTTTGAAGGAAACCAATAATTGGAAATGGTAATTATTTAACCTCAACCCATCAACCCAGATGAATGTTAGATCTCTTTTGCCCTAAAGTTATAGAAGCTACTTATTACACAAAATACAGAAATGCTTAACTCTTCTAATTGGGGATTTGGCTGCCTTGCATTGAAGCCGCAAGTAACCGACGTGGCCTTTATCTTTGTGTTGTCCCTAAACTTAATAAACCTGAACTAGACCATCACGAAACAAGGATATGGATACAAGTGTTTTACATAAATAACTTTTCCTTCTCATGAATTATTCAAGTTCAATTCAATGTCAAAAAGCTTTTGAGGTTTCACTAGCCTTGAGTACATTTGCATCATGGATTTTATAAAGTAGGTCAAAACTTAGTGCTGTGGAGTTATCATTTTATTTTCGTATTTAAATACAGAAACGTTACCTTAGTCTTCAGGGGGAGAGTGGCACTGTCAACAAACTTAAGTCGTAACCCTTATATTATACAAATAAGCCTGATACTATTAGTATAACTTACACTAAAAATATAATGTATATTGATTATTACGATCAATAACGTAAAACACATACTCAAGCACACATCAAGAACAAACACTGTCATTTGAATCCACAGTTACTTGCGTGCAAAACATGCCTACTTCCAATTGCGCTATCAAAACAGATTTTTTTTCATAAAGCATGTTCAACACAATAAAAGGTTTTGGTTTGTATTGTATTCAGTTAATATAACGTAAGAGTGGTAATCAGAACTAAAACAGCTCAAAAAAAAACATCTAGAATTTCAATCAAGAGACGTAATCAGATTTGATTTTATTTACTAGAAATTGAATGTTTTAATGAACACAAACCTATAAAAGGCCAAATATCTCGAGCGCAGTAGTCGTAAAACCGAAGTAGTTAAATTGCAGCTGCAGTTGATGTGAAATAAATAGCAATTAAAACTTAATTACAATTCCTTTCTCATCTAAATGAAGTACGTGTAATCAGTTGCCAATAAATGTGGTTGGTCTGAAAATTAACAATTTCTGGCAACGATATGTAATTAATAGTCGATGTACACGAATACATTTTTGATGTACTAATTGTTATATAGCGAGGAATAATCTTGTTCTTTATTATTTAGAGACACAAAAAAATAAAATATAATGAAACGCTAGTTCGACGTTTGAAAGCTTTGATGCAAAGAACCGACAATCGATAGGGTGGAGAGTTTTTCCAGTGGCACCCACGGACCACAAAAACAAATACAGACCGGATGGATGATCTGGTTAAAATGGCAGATTAGATAATGATAATTCTTTGTATCATTATTTATGCCAGGGATGTAAGGGTCCGTAACCAATAACTTACGGGATACAAGCCAATCACGGTATAATATGTATTCATGTTATTGGAAATACATAAAATAATTCCTCATTTATTACCTGTGCTCGGTCTGAATCGGAATCGGAGTTTAATGGAATATTTTAATAAGTTTTTAAATTTGTTATTTCCTGAATGTTTATTACATTTGTAATTATTTACCTAGGAATATAACTGTCTCTGGTCAAATGATTTTAACCCACATAGGTTAATATATGTTAAGAATCTAAATATCCAATCAGAGGACAATTTTAATATAGTTTATAATAAAAGTTTTTAATGTATCTTGGGATAATACAAGTAGTAATTATGATATGGGAAAACAACTATATACATGTAGGATTGTAAAAATATATTTTTTAATAATGGGAACTTCACGTATGAGTATGAATGAGTGAGGGAGAGGGAACAAATGGGAAGATGACAATTGGCGTATAGGACGTCGATTTGTAAACGTATGCTAAAGATTGTTTTATTTTAATAAAAGTGTTTTCTGTTTTTTTGGCCTTTTACTCACCGCCTCGATTCTACATACATATAATAATTATAGTCTTGTTTATATCTAAGTATTGCTTAAACGACAATTTCAAGTTGTACGAGATTATATCGGATTACTGCCTGTCGTGCAGACGGTAGTTCTAGATATCTCTGGATTATCATGGCAGCCGGTGACATCCTTAGCCATTTCACATCCAAATCACAGATGACCTACGCTGATGTATTTATTAACACCTAAAAAAGGCTTATTATTTTTGTGTGAATAAACACCATCCCATCATCATCAGCTCATTAAACGTTCCCGACCGAGGGGCCCGAACGCTGCCCATCCAAAATTGGAGTTGACGATAAACCTCCTTTTCGAAGTTGGACCCACCCATTTGGGCTACTTTTCCCAGTTACAAATATTCGTCTTTGTAGACGATATCCAATATCAAATCGATTCCAATATCAGTTGGAAGTTCTATTCTCGAATTTGTATTCGAGAATAGAACTTCCAACTGATATTGGTATGGGCACAACATGGATATAAGACATGATTTTCTTCTTGTCCATGTTCATTTTAAGACCCACCTGTTGCGAAGCTCTGTTTAGGTAAACAGGTAAAGTATAAAAAACTTTGGTATAAATTGGGTTACCATTTAGCACTTTCGGATCCTTACCTTAAATACGGCATACGTTCGTATATATTTAAATAATCGAATCATACGTCATATTTTATGTAACGTAGCACACAAAATCAATTCATTTCGATTCAACAAAAAGTGCCTATCGACAACGGCTATGCCATTATTGCAATTCTCTTTAATGCAAAATCAATTAATTAAGCTGAGTGAAACAAGTAAGTAGATATTTACGTAATTATATCAATCCGATATGCCATTTATGGCTGTAATTCATTTACAAGCGTAATATTAAATATGGCAGAGGATGGATGCAAAATTGTGTGGTTTAATACATTGTTAATTGATCCTATTTTTATTGACAGCTAAGCATAGTGATAGTGGGTTTCATATGTACATATTTATAGCAGTCAATTATAGGAGCAAACGAGTTTTGGGAAGAGGATAGACTTTTCAGAAATGAAATATCTAGGTAAATACGTTTGCTCTGTCTAACTTAAGCAGAACATTTATCACAATAGACAATGATGAAAGATGACAAAACATACACCGATATTTGTTTACGCTGTTGCAGATGCATTAATTTGAAATAATTTAATGCATCTGCAAATAACAAGCTTTTAACGTTATTATTGTGCTCATTGTGAAATGTATACCATCTTTGTAAATAACGGGCCGGACGAGCCAGTAGACCTCCGAAAATTCGAAAAGTTAGATCAGGGGGTTACCGCTATCTCTTAAAACAGTATTGTTATAATGATACGTCAGCATTTACAGCTTAATCTGGCAATCGGCGAGCGCAGGTGGCTCTCGGCCTTAAAATTTACACAACGAGCCTAAGGGCGTCCTAGAGTGGGACTCGAACCTCGGCTTAGGGCATTGAGGAGAAGTAGGAAATTTGCATCTTTTAAAAAAACTTTTAATTCTGAATTCTGATAGAATTTCTTATTTAACGATGAAATAAAGCTATATTATTTTTTGTCAAATTATGCTCCTAGCCCCCAATTAACAAAAGTCCTACAGATATGTCAATAACACCATAATACTCAATTATGATACCTGAACCCTTTTTATTTACGGCACTATAAAACATAATTTAACATTAATTAGAATTGATGACGACCTGACAAATATATTTCAGGCTGTGGTGCATGGTAATAAGGTTCATTAGCGAGAAGCAAAGTGAAAGTGTTTTGCAAGCATAGCGAAGTCGAAACATAACCTGTAAATGCAGGCACATCCTCACCAACCATACTTACCCATTACCATGTGTACTAGTGAGGGGAAGCACACAAGGGACTCGTTGGTCCGGTAGAGTCTCCCAGATCTATAATAGAGATAAATGAATGTCAAAGCAGCCTCCCGTTTCCCCGAGCCCAAAAGTAAAATTGTAAGGGTTATTTCGTATAATGGAGTTAACGTGTAGGACATTCATTCAGCTATTAGTCCTTGTTTAAGTTGCTTTAATTCGTTTGATAATTAATTTATACAACAAACGGAGCGCTTCAGCACTCATTTTCAATGTTGAAGTCAATTTGGAAATTCTATTTTGTTTCTGTACAATTTAAATGTTGTTCAGTACAATTTGTTAGCAGGCTTACTTTGTTTATTCTCATCGTTCGTTGAAACGAATACTAATGCCATTTATATTTTTTCGAAACTAAATAGTTTTATTTCGGTTCATCTTCTTATCATCGCTGTTAAAATTAATTATCCATTTTCCTTTTTACCTTAAAAGTTTTATGCTATTTAATTGTATATTAGTACTGAAAGAAACAAAAAAATATCAAACGTATACCTAAATCCTTATATATAAGTTTTTTGTGAAATTACTCATACATCGATAGATCGCGTTACTCTTACTCATTACTAATCTGTATTAATGCACTTATACATTCTATGGGTGTAATATAATTTCTTCCGCCTATAATACTTATATTTTAATAATTACACAAGTATTTTTTGCTTGTGATAAACAAATACATAAACTTAAAACTAAAGTACATAGATACTTCATGTTATTAAGAATAATAGAAATTAGGGAAATGTGTTTATTTGAGTGTCTGGATGTCTGTGTGAGAGAGAGATTTCGATCAGTTCATATTGCGTGTATCCTCAATTATTGACACATCTGTTCTTATATTCTATTGTAACTACAAGTAGCAACTTTTTAAAAGTAAATTTTTAACCTACCATTTTATATATCTGGGCTATAAACAAATCTTATGAAGTCTTGAAATGTATATAAGACCACGTTGAAGTAATTTTATTTTTGTGTTTAACATTTACCTAATAATCAATGACAGCTTCAAAACCCAGTTGGCCCAGCAATCCACGAGAACTCTTCGAATCTAGCGGCGAGGGCGCGCCAATGGTGGAAAATCGAGAGTGATAAATGTTTTTTAGATTCGTGACGGCGGACCGTTTGGTTTAAATCTGAAAACGGATGGACGGACAGTTTTAATGGCCTTCGCAAGGGAGTGAAACTGTAGCATAAATTTCTGTACCTTTTGCGTAGTCGTACCAAATTTTTTCGATACACTCCTCGTGTTTGGGAAAGCGCTGTCTATTCGGCTCTAATTTATTTGTCTGCGCCAAATTCGCGTGCCGCCCGCCTGATTGGACTTTTAGCTTGTGTCATGGCTGATGGAAATATTCGTTTTTACGGTGTATCTGAGCGTTAAACCAATATGGTGGAAAGGACCCCAGGTGATAGTCGCGTTTGACTATCTTTTAAATTGCAATGTTTGAAAAAACAATGGAAATAAAAGTAATGTATTTTGAAAAAGATTATAATTACCTTACATCAAAAATATTTGAACATGTATAAAATACTTGATAAATGATACCGTGTACCTTGCCTAGTTTTATTAATCTGTTCCCCTAGATGATTTGATAAACCTAAATATTAAAACATAGACGTATAAAAAATACAGACAGACACTCGCTTACAGCAAAAGTGTTTCAAAATTCAACCAGTTTCTACAAAATATTTAGACATTTGGCCCGCATCTGTCAACAGAACCATAGAGAATGTAAGGGAAAAACTAAATAAGAGCAAGGCTTGTGTTGTGAAATAGTGCAAAAACAGTGAATAAAATGAAAACAATCCATAAAACAAAAAGGAAAAGAATTCGATAAGACATTTTTAGTTTAAAACACAAAAATCGCTATACAAAAATATATTTATCAAACAATTTCATCATAGACAACAGCTGTCATCTCGGGGACAGATTTAGTGTATTAGAAAGAAGAAAGAAAGAAATACATTTATTTGGCAAAAACATACAAAATACAAGAAAAATAAATAAGTACTAATAAATACCAAATAAGACCTCACTCAGAATTTGTCCTAGCATATACGCTAGGAGAATGCCAGGACGCTGTTTTTCAGTGAAGCCCCGGAAGAGTAATCTTAAAGTAAGACTCACCAAACTAAAAAAAAAAAACTTATTAGATATCATGTGTGCAGGTTCAGTATATACAAACAAAATTAACAAATATTAAACAACAAATATCATCATCATCATCAGCTCATTAAACGTCCCCACCGAGGGGCACGAGCCTACCCGTACAGGGTGATTAGGCATTAGTCGTCCACGCGGGCCCAATGCGGATTGGACGACTTCACACACAACCTTCGAATCTCTTCGCAGGCGTGCATGAAGGTTTCCTCACGATGTTTTCCTTCACCGTAAGAGCGTCGGATAACGTACATATATTTTTCGAAAATTCGAAAATACATTGGTACGGATCGGGAACCTCAGCCCTCCCGGTAGGAAGGCGACAGTCCACACCACTGAGCCACCGACGCTCTAAACAAACAACAAATATAACGTACAAAAATTTATAAATAATAATTAACGAACAATAACATTAATAAATTCATTTACAAAAATAAAACATTTACAGTGCGGACAGTCCATCCGTATTTTTTTATGCGTCCATGGTTAAAAGTATATTTTTCGTTTCT